>VZQC01009853.1:1060391-1228161 GCA_009823505.1 Rhizomys pruinosus
TTGGAGTTACAGACGGTTTTTAGCCGCCATGTGGGTGCTGGGGATCGAACCTGGGTCCTCTGTAAGAGCAGTCGGTGCTCTTAACCGCTAGGCTATCTCTCCATCCCTCACTCCTGGCTTTTTAAAAGAGTTCTGGGATCTAAACTCAAGTCCTCATGCTGTGCAGCAAGTACTTTACCCACTGAACCTTCTCCACAGCCATAAGTTAAATATTTATTTATTTATTTATTGTATTTTTGAGACAGGATCTCCCTTTAGTCCCAGCTGGCCTGGAGCTCACTCTGTAGACCAGGCTGGCCTTGAACTCACAGAGATCTGTTGCCTCTGCCTCCCACATGCTGGGATTAAAGGCATGTGCTACCAGGCACAGGCTCAAGTTAAATATTTAAAAGTTAATAGTATTGTGCCTAGGAGGCTGAAGAGATGGCTCAGCAGTTAAAAGCACCGACTGCTCTTGCAGAGGACCCAGGTTTTATTCCCAGCACCCACATAGTGGCTAGGAACGGTCTTTAACTCCAATTCCAGGGGAATTCGACACCCTCTTCTGACCTCCACGACATTGCACAACATAGGTGCACCAATCTACATGCAGACAGAACACTCATACACATAAAAAATAATAAACAAATAAAAAATAAAAAATAAATAGTATTGTGCCTAACAATAGGAACACTTCATTTTCAACCAAGGGCACGCTAGTTGATGGAGAGCTGATTGTGCAGATGAGGCAGGGATGGGATAGAGTGGGAGGGGAGGGCTGCCTCGATGGAGAAGAGAAACAGAGCTGCCAGAAACCTGCAACATTTATCATCACCCCACTGGGTATGTACTCAGGAGAAATGTCAGAGCTGTGAAAATCTTTATCTTCATCCTCCATAGAGACACCAAAACAGTTTGTCTAAATGATAGCACTACTGCATACTCTTACAGTAGACTAGTGTCCAAATGGTAGCACTGATCTATATTCTCACCAGTAGACTAGTGTCCAAATGGTAGCACTGATCTATATTCTCACCAGTAGACTAGTGTCCAAATGGTAGCACTGATCTATACTCTCACCAGTAGACTAGTGTCCAAATGGTAGCACTGATCTATACTCTCACTAGTAGACTAGTGTCCAAATGGTAGCACTAATCCATACTCTCACCAGTAGACTAATGTCCAAATGGTAGCACTGATCCATACTCTCACCAGTAGACTAGTGTCCAAATGGTAGCACTGATCCATACTCTCACCAGTAGACTAGTGTTATCAGAGCGTCCTGCTAGTGTTATCAGAGCGTCCTGTTCCCAGGGCCACACCCTTTTGTAAAGCCCCATCGTTTTGGTTAAATTGTGACAATTCTTATAATTACAGTAATTTGGTTTCTTGAATAAAGGTAACCTCTTTCTCTAGAATCTTGCCTTTCCTGCCCTATTGACCTCAAGAGTTAACCAGGAAGAAGCTCATCTATCTCCTAGCAGTCTTTACCCACTCACTAGTTACCTCCAGCAACAGCTAACCATGGTCCAAAAGAAGAAACTTTTCCATCTCCTTCCCACCCTTTTCTCTAAAACCTCTAATAAGGGATTTCCACTCTGCCTCATGAGCCTGATTTCTAATTAGAGCCCACCATTCTGTTGTCTATGGCATTAATAACTCTTCTAATAATTCTCTCACAAAAAAGCAGTCTGACTCAGTGTCACCCTTGAACCCCAAACTTGAAACCTTTCATTTGTCATGTATATCCTCATCTCTTTCTCTCTCTCTTGATTGCCTTCTTTCTGTGTTGCTTTCTTTCTTTTGAAAGGGTCTCACTACGCAGTCCATGCTGGCTTCAAACTTGCCTTAATTTCACAAGTGCTGGTATTATAAGCATATGCCACCACACCTGGCAAATTTATGCATTTTCTGTCTTTTTAAATTTTGACCATTCTGTCAAAGATCTAGTTACTTTATGTGTGACAATATCTATGAATATTTGTATGAATGTATATATATATATATGTGTGTGTGTGTATGCATGCATACTTATATCAATGTACATATGTATATATGTAATCTTTTTATTTTTGTGATACTGAGGATTAAACCTATCTATTTTTGTGATACCGAGGATTAAACTTAGGGCCTCAAACATGCTTTGCAAGTGCTCTAGCCAGCTCATTTAAAAAAAATTTTTTTTAAATTTTGGTCTCACTAAGTTGCCTAGACTGGCCTTGAAATTGTTCTCGCCGGACGTGGTGGCGCATGCCTTTAATCCTAGCATTTGGGAGGCAGAGGCAGATGGATCTTTGTGAGTTCAAGGCCAGCCTGGTCTACAGGGTGAATTCCAGGACAGCTGAGGCTACAGGGAGACCCTGTCTCGAAAAGACTAAAAAGAAAAAGAAATTGTTCTCTAGTCCAGGCATATATTGAACTTGTGGTCCCTCTGCCTCAGTCTTAATAAATAGTTGAGATTTTAGGCTACAATGTTGGCTTATTGTCATTGTAATTTGCAGTTTTCTAATGAAAAATAAAACTGAGCTCTTTGGATATCTTTCAGAAAATGCCTGTTCAAGACTTTTGACAAGTTTTATTAGAAGTTACCAAAAGAATTGAAAGACCCTTCATTCCTCAAAACCCCATTTCTCCCTGGCTGTGGCAGTACGTGTTGAGTTATCCCTCCCCTGGCCAGCTAATCCCTCCCCAGCGGCACTGCAGGGAGCTCTAACAGCATCATTCTCTGCTTTTCTGGTAGTAGCTATCTATNGGTATGTGTATCAATGTACTGTCTGCATGCAGGTTTGTGCACCCGTGTCGTGCAATGCCGCGGAGGTCAGAAGAGGGTCTCGGATTCCCCTGGAACTGGAGTTCTCCTGGAATTGGAGTTTCAGACGGCTCTCAGCCGCCATGTGGGTGCTGGGGATCGAACCCGGGTCCTCTGTAAGAGCGGTCGGCGCTCTTAACCGCTAGGCCATCTCTCCAGCCCCATTTATAATTTCTTTCAACATTCTTCATCATCTCCAAATGTGAGATGCTCTGAGGTCTTTTTAGAACTGGTTATAGCATCTTACTGGTTCTTTCATTAATTAATGAAATAAACAAAATCTTTCATGCCTGTTCATTTTTAAACTTCTATGACAGTCAAGATTTAACTTTTAAAATTGTATTATTGATGTGGAGATTAGGTAAATAATTTTTAAATGTATTTTTTACTGAATTTTCTGTATATTTGCCCCCCTCCCCAATATCTTGCCCACAGGATTTCATGTATCCTCTCATATGTTAAGACCTATCAAGTCACCTGGATGTCTCTTGGTGTGAGTTCATTCACTGCAGTCTGTTCAGACTTGATATCTAGATATCAAGCCCTTAAAGAAGACCAACTTCCCTTGACTCAGAAGTGATCAACTGCCAATAGTACCTCAGCTAAAGCCTCCTGTCCATTTCTCCAGCTTTATACTGGGTGTTAGATCTGGGCTTCCCAGAATTCCAAGGGACACACAGATGTCCACTTCCTCCAGAGGCTGTCAATCTTCTGACCCCTTCCCTTGTACCTGAGGTCCCACCCCATGGCTGTAAAGGGGTGGACCTCAGTTGCCATATTTCTACTACTGTCACTGTTACCCCACCATGTGCCAACAGGTAGTCAGCCCTGGCAATTCCTGAAGTAAACGTTCCTGGAGTGAGCCTATCTTTTATTGGGGGCTTGCGCCGTTATAGTCTAACACTGGGTTTTTGTCTGATGGAATTTGCTTGGGTCTTGTGCATAGTGTTGCCATTGCTGTAAGTTCATATGAGCAAGTTCCTAGCCGGCTGGAAAATTCTGTTTCCTTGTCATCATGTACTACTCCTGGCTCTTCCAATCTTTCTGTCCCCTTCTTCTAAAATCGTTACTGAGCCCTGGGTAGTGAGGTTTAATGCAGAAATCCTATACAGGGACTCTGCAATTTTTTATCTTTGGCACTAGTTGTGGCTAGTTGTGACCTTCTGTGTTCATTATCCCCTGTTGCACGAGGAAGCTTTGTTGGTGAGAATTGAGAGATGTATTAGTGTTCTAAGACATTGGGTAAGTAAATTATGACAGTCATATAACAAAATGCTCTGTAGCCATAAAAAATGTTATAAAGGAAAATATATCGACAGAATAATACACACTATGAGCTCACTTTATAGAAAATTGTAGATATAAATACATGTGTGTAAAAATATAGGTTCCCATAGGACCTTGGCTGACCCAGCTCTTTCCTTTCTTTCAGACAGTTCTAAGATAAGAAAACTTACTGAGCAACTCAAGCCTTGTAATCCTCGGTGCTCTTCCTCAACACTAGGAATTGTCCATACTCCCCTTGGGATCCGGTAATAGACTGTCCCCCTGATAAAACCCCAAATTCTTTCAGTGCTCCTCATGTTTGTTTCAAAGAAGGCTATGTGCAGAGAAGACTGCCTCTTCACTGGGCTGCTTCCTCAGCCGTGGGAACCAGCTTTCTGTGGACCTGAAACTTCTGCTGGCCAGTGCTACCCATCTGTGAGTCATAAAGTTGCTTTGGCTGACTGGCTGTGAGAGTGTTCAGTCTCATAGAATTCCTACTTTGCCAACTGGGTTTGTTTAAAACTTCCTTTGAGATACTAGATCCTTAGCAGTAATTGGCAAGGTGTTTAGAGTCTACTCTTGGGACAGATAACCCTGCAGTCTCAGGAACTGACAGCTGTGCACACTGTTCAGGGAGGGGGAGGGGTGGAGGAGGGGGAGGAGGAGGGGAAGGGAGAGGGAGAGGAAGGAGAGGGAGGAGAGGGAGAGGGAGAGATCTCACACGGACAAGCATCACTGTGTCTTCACCTCTAGAATGATACATATCAATGTAGTAAGAGGAAATATCTCTGAAAAATGGAAGTTTGTTTTAATATTCCATACTTAAATATATTTTCCCATTTTTCTAAAATACATTTACACTAAGAAAATGATTGACAAGTAAGAACATTATCTTGTGCTAGCCTGTGTTCAGATTTTATAAACTTAGGCTCTCGTGTGTGTTAGCTCTGTTCTTCCATCTCTGCCTGCTCTTCCCTCATGAAAGACGGGGCCTCCTTTCATTCAACAGTGTTTCAGCTTAAAAGAAAAAATACATTTATAGTCAGTTTACTTCTGTAATATAAGCTCAGGAGATCTGAAGAGTGTCATATCTCAGTGTATGAATTAGAGAATATAAACAGAAATTACAGCACTTTGTGCAACGTTCAGCAACATACCAATTCAAAATCTGAATTTTACCTATAAGACAAATGTTCTAAAACTGAAGCATTTGTGTCTTCACAGATTGCATGATTGAAGTGCAAGCTGAATTAGTTATCATCGTATTTCCTACCATTTACATTTGTTATAGGGTGGAGTGCCAACTGGGTATTTCAGGGGAAAACCACTCTCAGAAGGTATATGTGATACAGGAATTGCTTATAATAAAAGAAAATGTTCTTCCCTCTGCAAATTTTCCCTCACTGAAAACAAGGGATTTCTGGACCAGCAGCATTTGTCTGGTGGGCAGGTTTCTTAGTAGGATGCCTTCACAAATCTATTGCCAGTAGAGCCTGGCTCTCCCAGGGCAGAACTGGCTGTTTCAGACAGTGAGTCTTTCAAATGTAAATTAGCATTTTTCTGCCCTTTTTCTCTCTGAAAGCAGATAATTTAGAGTCTTAAAATTTCACGGAATTGTTACAAGGGTTATTGTAAGGGCTGAGTACAGTTTGGGACAAAGGCCCCTCTACTCAGCCCCAAGCCTCAGCAAGCAGGGGATGAGTTATAAATTCAGAGTCCTGTATTCTCCTAAATCATCTTTCATCTTGCTAACATTATCCTGGAATCAGATAGGGAAACCTTTGCTTAACCTCAGAGATACAAATTTCTCACATCTAGTTTTTAATGTACCGGAAAAGTACCTCTTAAGTTATCTGAAGATAAAAAGTAGGAAGGAAGAATAGGAAGGAGGAAGGGAGGGAGGGAGGGAGGGAGGGAGGGAGGGAAGGAAAGAAGGAAGGAAGGAAGGAAGGAAGGAAGGAAGGAAGGAAGGAGGGAAAGGAGGAAGGAAAAGAGGAGAAAAAGGGAAGGGGAAGAAAATAATGAAAGGAAAAGAAAAAATAAAAGGGTCAATTAGCTGAATCAATTACTAGGCAAAACAACTAATGCACACTTGAGATGTTTTTCCTCATTGTATATATTTAAGGAGTACAATGTGACTTTTTTCGTGTGTTTGTGAACTGAACTCAGGGCCTTGGGCATGATGGGAAAAATGTTCTACCATTTTTCTATATCCAGAGCCCCAATATGATAAAGTAAAGCAAATGAACATACCCATCATTTAATAGTCACTTTTTCTTCTGATGGAGTAAGATCCCTTACATCCCCAAAACCAAGATACTTAGCAAATTTCCAGTATTTATATGATTTTTTAAGCTGTGGACTTGCTGATCTTGACACTTAACCTAATAGAGAAGCCAACAATGGCCTAAGTCTATTTGGGTCCTCTCCCTGACTTCTTTTCTGAATTATTGCTATGGTTTTATGAACTGAAGTTTCCTGAAAAAGACAAACCTGCGTTGAAGATTCTGCAGATAATTGATTGATTGACTGATTAGAACCTCTGCGGTTATGGAGAATTAGAATGTTGTGCAATAGACACAACATGTGAGAGCTGAAATGATCTTGAGTTATCATTAGTTCCCTTAAAGGCCATTTATCACTCACTTGTGTGTCTGACCTAACATCTTCACCATGATGTAAAAACTTTGGAATGTATTAGTTTAGGAAATCACTGGTTTCTAACAGCTCAAAAGCTAAAAATGTTATCAGATGGCATTTCAAACCTCTAGCAGCAATTCCTTTGCTTTGCTATAAATTGGTTACTTGATATCTCCACCAGTCTATCTGATAAATGCATTGATTCATGATCTTCTTTTGTTTTGTGATTAATAGAATTCATAGAACCACTTCCACAGGGGAATGTGACATTCAGGCCAAACTAAATCTGAGTTCCTGGGCCATGGTCACTGTGATTTGGTTCACAATAAACTCTCTCTTATTTCTTTTGGAATGGGAGCTCTGTTGCATAAACAATCTGAATATGGAATGTCTTCCATAAGCTCAAGAATTAGATGCTTGCGTACCCTAGCTGCTGCACTATTTTGGCAGGTAGCAGAAACTTTAGCAGCAGGGGCCTACCTGATGAAGTATGTCTTTGACGATTATACACAGTCCCAGCCCCGTTCCCTCTTTGCTTCCTATCCGTCATGAGGTGAGTAGCCTCTGCTACATACTTCTGTGGTCATGATGTTTTCCTTTGCCAGGAGCCCAGAATCAAAGAGCCAAGGACAACAGACTGAAACGTCTGAAGTTGTGAGCCCAAATCACTCCTTCCTTCCTTAAATTGTTTTATTCAGTTATTTTGTCATAGCAATGGTAAAGTTGGTGGCGGGGGGGGGGGCTGGCCAGTAAGTTACCCCCATTTCAATATCACAAATCCAGTAGATAATATCATGTGATGATAATTAAGGTGCCACTATAATCCCAGAAACAAATGATTTTTTGCATTAAGACTCTGTATCACATCAATGTAAGCTAACAACCAACCAGACCGTGATGTGACCCAAGACTGCTAGATATGCAGCCTCGCGGCCTTGAACTTTGCCTTTGTTCCTTCTCTTTATAAGCCCAAGGCTACTGGTAGCTGAGCTATGACTTTTCATATAGCCACATCGAAAATAAATTCCTTCATAATTCAACCTCAATTTTGGATTTTTTTCCATTTGATCTTTTGGAGCTAATGGCTGGGTCAGTTGTGTTAGATACTCTCCTCCCATTTGTGTCTATGGCTGGTACTTCCACAACAATCTTTTTTTTTTTTTTTTTTTTTTTTTTTGAGACAGGGTCTCCCTGTAGCCCCAGCTGTCCTGGAATTCACTCTGTAGACCTGGCTGGCCTTGAACTCACAAAGATCCGCCTGTCTCTGCCTCCCAAGTGCTAGGATTAAAGGCGTGCACCACCACGCCCGGCTCCACAACAATCTTATATAATAACTGTGTGCGATTTGCTCTATATCTTCCCATTCCCTGTCTCACTCTATATTCTATTTCTGTGTTTCACATTTTCTATATTTCCTCTTCTTTTCTTTTAACATTCCACATATAAGTGAGATCATGTGGTATTTTTATCTTTGATTCATGAACAATGTTCCATTGCATACATAGATAATTTTGTTATAATACTAAACCTTATTAATCAAAACAGTATTGATGTGAAACAAAGATCAATGGAAAAAAAGCTGAGAACCCAGAAATAACTCAGCTAATTTTGACAAGACACAACGGGAAAAGGTAGTTTCTTCTGTTACTGACAGTGAGAAAACTGAGTATGTACATGTAAAACAACACACAAAAATAGGCCCTTTACACCACACACAAATCAACTCAAAATGGGTTAAAGACCTGGGTATGAGTTCTGAAATATAAAACTCTTATTAGACACCAGGGCAAAGCTCCTTTGCTTTGGCTTTTGTTATGTGTTTCAGACTAACAAAAGTAAAAATTGGGAAGGTAGACCAGTATATCAAGCTAAAAACCTCCTTTCCAGCAAAAGAAACAACTAAATATCAAATAAGGAGATAATATCCAAAAAATATATGATACTCACTCAATAGGGAAATAAATATATAGCTTTATTAAAAATCGAGCAAAGGACTTGAATATACATGTATATATATTTCAACAATGAAGATAAGAAAAATGACCTAAAGGTTTTCAACATCACTAATCATCAAGGACATGCAAATTAAAACCAGGAAATATTAGCTTACACCTAGAACAGCTCCTTAATTAGAAAAACTATTATCAAAGCAAATTAACAACAGCAACACAAAACAAATGCTGACAATGATGTGAAGAAATGTACACTGCTGACAGGAATGTAAATTGGTAAAGCCATTATGGTGTTTCCTCAAAAAACTCAAAAGAAAATAACTATGTCACTCACCAAAGTTTCTTCACCTAAAGGAAAGAAGACTGTTCCACAGAGGTCTGTGTACTCTCCTGTCCATCACAGTGTTGGTCAAAATGGCCAAGACACAGAAACAGTCTATGTCTTCATCACAAAGAGAATGCACACAGAGAGACAGTCTTACATTTACAGATATGTGTTATTCAGCTTTAAAAGACTTTAGCATATCGCTGAGCTTCCAATGTTTCCACAGCTTCAGGGACTTCAATCAGAACTGTAGATTTTCTTGTACTATGATTTTTTTTGGATGGACTTTAACAAATGAACAGTTTGAAAGACAGCAGAAAGATAACAACATTAAAGAAATTTGCTGAGACTTAGAAGTGCCAACCCTAGGAAAGATTTATACGTTCTGTCGGGAGCCCACAGCAGCGTACCTCCCATGGTCTGTGGGTCCATGGCAAGTTTAAGTGCAGCATTATTCAAGGGAGCTACGCAAGGAAGCAATCAGACCAAAATTGAGTTCTCTGGTGAGAGCTGACCGCCCAATGATTTGACACAATAGCAGAGCAACTGGCCAATAGGAACTCAAGCTGTTATTCTTGAAATAACCCTGTCTGGTTGAGGCTGGGCCCAGTGAATGGCCTAACTTAGTCTCTTCCCCTGTATGGAGCTGGCAAATGATTTATATGCTAGGAAAGAGAAGAGTTTCTCCTTCGCCTGTAACAAAGACTATTTTTAACTCCCAGTTGAGAAAATTCTGCTTTCTGGCTCATGGACCTTTGAGATTAATATGCTTCCTAAAATTGAAATGACTCATTAAAATCTGTACTTTGAGTGGGCTGGTGCCTTGGTTCGCACATTTTTGCAGAGTGGCATTTCATCTTGAAGCTTCTGGAAAAGTCTTTCCAGCCACCTACATCCAAGCTAACTAGAGGAAACCTGATTAAGGGGCTGTCAAGGGAAAAGCCAAATCAGAACCAAATGAAAGCTCTGTTATCATTGCAGAAACCCTGTCCTGGCCCAAAGGTAGAAAGAGGGGAGAAAAAATTCAACCTGTATCTGTTGCTGTTTCTTTTCTATTCATAGGCTCAGAAAGCTGCTTCTATGAGTTAGTCACAAATTTCAGGTCTCTTTTTGCTTATATGTGGGGGACTGGACATTAATTAGAATCCTTGTCAGTCTCAATTGGTGAGGGAGAAAGAAATGGAAATAAAAACATGCTCTCACAGGGCATGGTGGCGCACGCCTTTAATCCCAGCACTCAGGAGGCAGATCTCTGTGAGTTCAAGGCCAGCTTGGTCTACAGAGTGAGCTCCAGGCCAGCTGGGACTAAAAGGGAGACACTGTCTCAAAAAATACACCCTCCAAAAAAGAAAAAAAAATGCTCATGTGAGTGCTTTGACAGAAAAGCAATTTCTTCAAAAGAGAAGAGAGAAGTAACATTCGCATGCCTGGCTTGTTAAGGTGTTGTTAAATAAATTATCTCTTTTCACAGAGTTTGACTCAGTGACAGAGAGCATGGGGTAGTGAACAATTGCAACTTGTGCACTCCAAAAGGAAATGAGATCTTTCCAGGAGGTTGCTGGTTGAGCTTTAATGAGACTGAGTAAGAGCAGACAAGAATGATGGGTTTGATACTGGAAACTAGGAATCTCTGAGAATGGGTGTCTGTTGAAAGAATCTGCCCACACTAGCTTTTGAAGATAGCCAGGGCCCTGGGAAGCTGGCTTTGGTTCAAGTTGTCTAGGATACTTATCATCTAGCCTTAGTAGTTCACCAGACAGGAAAAGCTGAACTTTTATTTGGGTGGCAGAGACAATTCTCTGAGTTCACCTCCAATTCTGGGGATGGATAACACATGGCCTCATTTGTATACCAAAGGTTCTTATCTGAGCTTAAGTTTTTTTTTTTTTTCCCCATTTTGTGAGAGGATATACTCTAGGCTGGCCTCAAATTCACAAACCTCCCCTGTCAGCTTCCCCAGTGTTGAGCTCACAGGTGGCACCATGTCCATGCCAACTCTCTCTGGCTCACTTTCTGTTTCTAGAACCTAGCCTGGTACTTAGTAAATCAAAGCAGCCATGGAAATCCTTCTTGAGTCAATGTAATGAGCAGTGAACCAACACATACTCATTATTTGGGCACGTTCTTGTGTGTATGTACACATGTGCATGTGCTCATACACAGAAGAGACAACTCTCGACATGGACACACAGAGGGGTTGAGGAGATCTTTTGCATCTGTTCCTCACTGGAAGCCACACAAGATAAAACTTCCACTGCTCAATTTTGTGTGTGGCATATATGTGTGTCAGGATAAAGTCTCACAAATAAATCTTTTATGTGGAGGATGGGAGTTAACAGAGTTGAATGCAAATGAAATGATACAGCTTTTGGATGGGTAAATTTGATCTATTCATTCTAGACAATCCATATCAAGTCCAATAAATGACAAATACTATTTGGCTTACTGAAAGGGAGAGACCTAATCTTTGGAATCAAAGAACTTAAATCATAGATGCTTAGACAGACCAGTACTCAAAGACTCTAGTGCCTTCTGGGTGAGTAGCAGACAGACTGTGGCCACTGAAGGATGCCTGTCTTGCCTAAGGGTGCCTCTTACCCAGCTCACCATCTGCAGTTGCTGTTGTCAGTCACGTACACCCACTGTTGCATGTCTAACTAATCTGCTTTTTCAACAGAGTCTGGAAATCCACATTTTAAGTGAAACGCTCTGATTTTAAGAATGTTTCCAACTAATTGTAATTTTTATAAACATTATGTGGGTCAAACACAATATCATCTGTGGTCCAGAATAGCCTGCAGACTGCCAGTCTCCCACTTCTATGTTAAATAATATATGCAAATCATTATGACAAAAAGGATAATCAGAGATCACCTGAAGCCATACAGAAGGCCCTGTACTAGTCACGTAATGGATGCTTCTCAGAGGACCTGCGTCAACACTACAGCTATGGATGAGGGGAGCACTGTGTACGGTCTTTGATTTTATTTTTCTGCTGATTTTGTTGCTAGTGGCTGTTCTGAGACCTTTTTCCTCTCTCTATTTTCTCTCTTCTTACTCTTAATTCAGGCGGGTGCCAACTTTATTTTATTGCCTCGGGGAATTGGGGCAGGGCCAGTGCAAAAGTAGCCTCCAAATCTTTCTGGCTTTTATTTTCCCCAAGTGTGAGACCATAGAAGTCATTTGCAGAAAAAGTAAAGGAAGAGGATTTTCCAGTGTAGGCACTCTGGGATAACCAAGGGACAAAGTAGCACTTACCTCCTGCCCAGCAAAGAGACAAATTACTAGCCAGGCCTGATGCCATAGGTCTATAATCCTGGCTAATCCACAGGCTGAGCAGGAAGATCAGAAGTCCAAAGCTTGCCTGGGTAATTCAGTAAGGTCCTATGTTAGAAAAGAAAGGGAAGAAGGTGGCTATGGATACAGCTCTGTGGTAGCTCGCCTAGCATGTCATCTAGGCCCATGGCTCTGCAGGCAGACTTAGACCTATACCTCAAGCATGGCATCAAAAGCTGCTGGACCAGAAGGAGCCATGCAGACATTACAACGCATAATGTGCCTATCCAGGCTTGTGACCATAGCTACAAAATCTCTGTTTCATCCCTGATACTGGAAGAGTTCTTGAAGGAAAGAAGGAAGAGAGAACCCCAAGTGTAACCCCAAGGTGAAGCTTTTTTGTCCCTCTCAGTAGTGGTTAAACTTAGAAGAACTGGTGTCCATCACAGAAAATATAAAGATATTTCCTCCACATTTGAAGATGTGGCTTGAAATTGCAGTCTATTACAGTTTTTACTTAAGTTTCTACACATTAACAATCCATGTTCTCTTATAAAGTCATTTCAGAATTAATTAATATTTGTTTATTTATTTATTGGTCTTTTTTGAGACAGGGTCTCCCTGTAGCTCTAGCTATCTGGAACTCACTATGTAGACCAGGCTGGCCTTGAACTCACAGAGATCCACCTACCTCTGCCTCCCGAGTGCCACCATGCCTGGCCCTTCTTTTATTTTAATACAAATATGTCTGGTATATACTTTTCTTTTTGCCATAATTCTGGAGCTTGAAGCACTTGAAATAATTCAAGGACAGTTTCCACTGCATCTCTCTGTAGACGTTCAGGTGAGACATTCAGCAGGGAGAAAGAGGAGAGGAATTGGGACATTTACTGTCGTCTCATAGTCTCTGAGTGCTGGAGAGGGAAGTTCCACTAAGCATGTTACCCTCCTTCATGGGATACTGAGAGAGATGGCACATAGTGCCAGAGCTAGAAACCTGGGGCATTTCTGGGATTCTTGCTTCATGCATTGTAGGGCCAGGTACCTTATTATCTATAAACACTTTTGAGAGCCTTTTTAAATGATTATTTGAAGATGCATGCACAACACAGCTTTGTCATATACAAACGAGAACATATGGTCAATCCTACCTCACTGAGGGAAGACATAGCTTTTATATACGTTGTGTTGCAAATTACGCTATGTCTCTTTAGGAAAACATCAATCCTAAAAAGAGCTAGAAAAACTAAATAACTCAGAAGAATCTGGGTAGGTACTTAGGGTAAGCTGTGCATTGATTCATTAGCAATTTGACAAAAATCTTTGTTGAAAGACCCACTGTTGTGTGGGTCAAATGGAAAGACATTTATCTCTGCTCCCTGATTCAAAAAGAATAGAAAAATAAATGAGAAGTCAAAGGTTAGAGAATATTATATTCTTGCTTGCAAGGAAGAAGTCAAGTGAAAAAAAATACACAAGAAAAGGAACCCTAGAAAATTATGGCAGGAAGAATGAGTTTGTGATGATTTGCAAATGCATTAAATGTTAATATTGTGGCTGGAGAAATGGCTCAGTGGTTAAGGGCTCTGGCTACTCTTGCAGAGGACCAAGGTTCAATTCCCTGTACCCACATGGCAGCTAACAACCATCTCTGTAACTCCAGGTCCAGGGAAATCAGATGCCCTCTTCTGACATCTATGGGTGCTCCACAACATGAGTGCACTTACATCCATGTAGGCAGCACACTCATATCCATAAAATGAAAATAACGGTTTTGAAATGTTAATATTAATTAAATATTACATTGACTGCTGTTATGTGTAGACCATAGGTCTACCAGCCTTTGTCTCACAATAGGAACTCTAATAGTTTCTGGGATGAACTAGTTAAGCATTCAAGGTAACAAGAGCTTACCTGGGAAGTACATGCCTTGGGTTCCAAGGACATATTTTGCAAAATCTTGTTTCCTCACAGCCACTGTCAGGTAGTGATCTCTCTGCTTTTAGTGCTCTCAGTTCACAGATCCTCCTCAAATCTTCTCTGAGATTCTATGCATGTCTTAACACCTTTATTTCTTTTTTGGTCTATAATGTCTCTCAACCACCCAGGTGGAAATAACCTCTAATTTTTTCTGGAGTGGAACTCTAGCTTAAATTGCAACAAAAAAATACAAACATGTCATCCAATCATTTGCTACCTGTTATTGGATTCCATGCCACCTGGCAAACTTCAGAAAATAAAGATCTTCTCTGTTGGTAGTGTCTAAAATGTCTGCAGTTACCATGAAGAATTGCAGCAATCTGTACCACACAGTTTTTCTTATTTTGAAAACACATTTTGAGAGATGTGTTTGAAGTTTTAGAGGTAGACCAAACATAAATCCTTCCAAGGTGAGCACTCTCCAAAACAAAAAACAAAAACAAACAAAAACACAGCAGTAGGGTTTAATGTATTCACCTGAACACAGGGATCATGGTAACTGCTAAGGTTTTATTCTAATGGTTTTTAATTGTTAATATTGGTCAGGAAAATGTATCAGATCAATTACTTTACAGTATAGGTCTCTGATAAATTTACAAAGGAATAGTTATAAGTGTTTTTGTGCACAGTGTATACAATATATATGAAACAATAATGTCATTTCATAACAATGAATAATACAGAAGACCTGATTTTTAAAATTTATTTTAAGAAATAAAACAATGAAAGCAAATTTCTTTTAATGAAAACTCAGAATTAAACTTCAGAGGAACCCAACAGCATATTTCCATTCGGGAACTTGATACAAAAAATTTAGAATGAACTGCTATTAGCAGGTGGCAGGAGCCACCTTCAAATGAAACTTCATATTGGAAAATACTGCTTCACCATCTGTTGAGGATAAGTTGCAAATGGAATGATTTAGTATGCTTTGTAGCTATTTTGATGACCTTGCCTGGGTGCTTTCCCATAACCACTCTGCTGATCTCTGCCTCTTCCGACAGCTCTTCCTGCAAATCCTCTTCTAGATCCTCACTGTTGCTATTGCTGATACTGCTCCTTCGACATGGCTCCTTTTATTTCACATTTACTAAGACCAACATTATGGTATTTCTTTTCCATTATCTTCTTCACTGGTTCTTCTTCCTTAAAGGTAATAAAGCAGAACCCGCGCCTCTTACTGGTCTTGTTGTCCATGGGGAGTTCTAAAAATATGGAATGCTTCACGAATTTGCATGTCACCCTTGCACAGGAGCCATGCTAATCTTCTCTGTATCATTTTTTTTTTTTTTTGGTCTTTTTGAGACAGGGTCTCCCTATAGCCCCAGCTGTCCTGGAACTCACTCTGTAGACCAGGCTGGCCTTAATTCACAGAGATCCGCCTGCCTCTGCCTCCCAAGTGCTAGGATCAAAGGCATGCACCTGGCTTCTCTGTATCATTTTTAAACTGTCTTTTGGGGCATGGGTTTAATAATTCCTTGGCTTTATGTTATAGTCTATTAAAATCTTTAAGCCTACAGAGAAAATAGCAAAGGATTAATAAAGATAAGTATATAAAAATAAATTAAAACAAAGATATAATAGAAAATATCACCCAGTCAAAAGTTATTTCCTTAAAAATTAAAATGAGCAAGTACATTTTATAGTACTTATTAGTCTATTAATTATTGAAAGTCATCTTACATGTCTGCCATTTTGATGGACCAATTTTATTTAAGGTATTTTGGCCCTAGTTGACTAGGGTTTCTATGGGCTTAGGATAGTTCAAGATTTGATTAGCTAAAGTATTAGTTAATAATGAGTAAGCCCATTACTAGGTAATGTTTTCGTTTTAAATATTTTATCAAATATATCTGCAGTAGCTTTCCTTTTGTCCAGAGGTTTTTGTAGTTGTCTTTTTTCCAATCTTTCATTTTCAGTCTTAAAAAATTCCATATATTAGGTGTATCTTTTATAATCATCATATAGATGTTACTTCAGAAATTTATTCTAGGTCAATGAGCTGACTCAGTGGGTAATGCCTCTAAGTTTCAAATGTGGGTTTGATCCCTAGGACTCACATGGTGGAAGGAGACAGCCTGTTCCTGCATGTTGTCCTCTGACATACATAGGTACACCTATACTCTCTTACACACACACACACACACACACACACACACACACGCACACACACAATGTATTTTTAAAATTTGTAAAAATTCCTTCTGATGATGTTTAAATTAGGAAGATTTACAAATTTATGCTAATTGGGACTTCTTTTTTATTTTTAATTATTATTTTTTAATTTTATGTGTATGAGTGTATTGGCTGCTTGTGTGTAAGAGCACCGGTGTTGTACAATGCCTGCAGAGGTCAGAAGAAAGGACTGGATTCCCCTAGAACTAGAGTTACAGGTGAGTGTCAGCAGCCATGTGGGTGCTGGGAATCAAACCTGGGTCCTCTGTAAGAGGAGCCAGCACTCTCCACCGCTGAGCCACTCTCCAGCCCCACTGATTATGACTTCTATCTCTACTCACACTGTCATTTTTTAATTTCTCTGTCTCATGCTTCTTTTCTTGCCCCTGATGCATGCTTTATCTTATCCTGAATTTATCGAATCTCCCTCCTACGTTGTGCTGCCTTCTTTGTAGAAGTTCATTCTTTTCTACATTTTTTAACCCATTGAATTCAGTTAGTTCTATCCATATATCCACAGTTATAGGGCCATCCACAGGGGCACTAGCAGCCTACCAGCGCCTACCCTCCAAAGAAAAGTGATTCTCCTTTTACATTCTATTTCTACTTGTTTAGTGGTAACTTAAGAAATACAATATTCCAAGTCTAAAGTTAATTTTTCCCTCTTCTAAAGCAATACAAGAACCTTGGGGCATTTGAATACTAACCATACTGTGCTATGTCTGTGGTTTATATTTTTTCCCCAAAATAAAATCTAAATAAAGCCTTTTATACAACTAGCATTTTTATAGATTTGCCTTCATGTTGCCCATATTCTTTGCTTATCATTCCTTCTTCAATCATAGACCTTACTAAGATCATTATTTATTTTCTTGAAGTGTATGCTTTGAATTTCCATTACTGGTCTAGTAGCAAAATATTTTAAGTTGTCAGAAAATATCCAGAGTACATCTTTTAAAAAATTCCTACAGAGCTTTCGGGCCCTGACTTCAAGATGACCAAAAAAAAAAAAAAGAAGAAACAACGGTCGCGCTAAAAAAGGGCCATGGCCATGTGCAGCCCATTCGCTGCACGAACTGCGCCAGGTGTGTGCAGAAGGACAAGGCCATTAAGAAGTTCATTATTCGGAACACAGTAGAGGCCGCCGCCGTCAGGGACATTTCTGAAGTGAGTGTCTTCGATGCTTACGTGCTTCCCAAGCTCTACGTCAAGCTGCATTAGTGCGTGAGCTGTGCCATTCAATAGCAAGATGGTCAGGAACCGATCTGGAGAAGCCCGGAAAGACCGAACACTGCCGCCACGATTTAGACCTGCTGGTGCTGCCCCACGACCTCCACCAAAGCCCATGTAAAGGCCTGACTTCATAAGGACAGAAGAAAAACCATCTTCCAGGAAGATAAAAATAAATTGGAATTTTTATTTAAAAAAAAATTCCTACAGAATTGCAGGTTTTTCCCATTACTGTGTTAGTTTCTAAATGTTACTGTTCTTTCTCTAATTTTTATTATTTGCACCGTAGCCTATCACTTCTGCCTGATTTACCAGCTTTCCATTGGTGTCCTGCAGGCACAGGAAGCAGAGCAACTGGAAATCTGACAAGGCTTAAGAACTCTGAAGCCTTCTCCCATAACCACTTCCTCCAGCATGGCCCCAAACAGCACCACCAACTGCCGACAAGATGTCCAAATACTGGGAGCCTATGGGGGACATTCTCATTCAGACACCACAGCCTCCTCCTCATTATATAGTGAAAATTTGTTATATGTTCAGCATATTTAAAGTCCCTTATTTGACAGTTTCAGTATCTGTCATCCTTTCAAGTCTGCTTCTATGGCTTATTATTAATTATTCTGGATTTTACTCATGGTGATTCTAAAGTTTGCTTATCATTAAAAAGCAAAAGCTAAGTAGCTCAGCTCATCATTCTTAGAACTGTATCTAGGGTGATTCTTTGAGATCAGGTTTAAAAGATCTACAATTGTTTGTACCAAATACTCAGGGAATCTGCCAACCCACAACTACTTAAATTTTACCTCATAGTTTTGGATTCATATAAATAATATATTTTTGGTCCTCAAAATGCATACATATGAGCTTGCAGTCAGCAATTTCCAGAGAATTTTATTCATTTATTTTGCTCCAGTAAATCATGCCCTTCTACATCAAAAAATCTTCAATAATTTTTCTTGTGTTGACATAGTCTGTGGCTACAACCCCCATGAAAATATCCTTAAAGAGAATTTGCAAAGCCCTTGTCATTAGTTAAGTTGGGTTTGGTGACAGTGAGCTGTAAAACCTCCACCAGAGAATACGTCAGTCAGGCCTGAGTGTTTAGTGCACAAATCTACTTTCGGGTATACCAAAATAATCTGGTGAAAAGGTAAGAGAGTTATCATTGAGGTAAATCTTCTATATATCCCAAGACCATTTGGGGTTCTTTGCGGATATTGTCACTCTCCTCTAATTGGTAGCAGTATCCCTGAGACTTGGTGAAAGGAACTTTTCCATATCCAAGTTCAATGGAATATAAAATGTATTGGGGGATTCATTCATATGATTTCACTTAAACTTTTTGTGACTCACACCTCCTTAAAAGTCAATTATGGCTAAAAGGTCTCATTAGAAAGATAACATGAGGTAAAAGTCACTTGAAATAGTAAAAAATAGCATTTACCAAAAATAAGTTCTTTAAATAGGATGGTGAACCAAATCCCAAATCAAAGGATATAAACACTTTCACAAAATCTGATCCAGGAACATAGGCTCTTTCCCCATACATGGGCAAACAGCTCCGCCTACAGATGAGGCACTCTAAGTAGAAAGGTAAGGAGGAAGAAGTGAAGACAAACATTCGAGGTAGAGAAAGAGGGAAGAGAAACAGAAGACTTAGATCCTTTGGGGAATGGTCCAAACTCCAGTCACCTAGCTATAGGAGAAGTCTCTGTTAGTCACATAGATATCCTTAGGATCTAGAACATGGGGACAGGGAACAGTAGCAAGAAAATGACCAGCTGTTTCCAGCTCTGGTGCATACTTGAGCGGCAAGGTTGGGAAAGCTGCTGAGATAGAACATCTATATACCTCACAAAAGTGACCAGGCATCCACCTTACCCTAGAACTGGGATAGGACAAGTGTTTAATGCATGAGACAGGAGGCAGAGAATTAAAGAACGAGGTATGGCTTAACAATGAGCATTTAACCTGAGCATTTCCTTCCTACCAGAGATCAATGCAATGTGTACAACCGTTGCTCTCTCACCGTGAAGAGATGAAAAGATAAAAACACCTAAGCAGGCAGAGACTCTTTCAGAGTCCAAAGGAACTTGGAATCTACAGTAGAAAATTTTATAAAAATTTCTACTGGAGGGCTGGAGAGATGGCCTAGCGGTTAAGAGCGCCGACCGCTCTTACAGAGGACCCGGGTTCGATCCCCAGCACCCACATGGCGGCTGAGAACCGTCTGAAACTCCAATTCCAGGAGAACTCCAGTTCCAGGGGAATCCGAGACCCGCTTCTGACCTCCGCGGCATTGCACGACACGAGTGCACAAACCTGCATGCAGACAGTACATTCATACACATACAGAAATAAATAAAATTAATAAAAAAAAAAAAAAAAAAAAAAAGAAAAATTTCTACTGGAAACATCACTACAATTGAAGAAATTCTGTTCAACTTAAAAATATTTACTATAAAAAAGCATTAAGAGGGCTGGAGAGATGGCCTAGCAGTTAAGAACGCTAACTGCTCTTGCAGAGGACCTGGGTTCGATCCCCAGCACCCACATGGTGGCTGAGAACTGTCTTTAACTCCAGTTCCAGGGGAATCTGACACCCTCTTCTGACCTCCGTGGCATTCCAGGACACGGGTGCACAAACCTACATGCAGACAGTACATTCATACCTATACAAAAATAAATAAAATTTAAAAAAGGACTGCTTTAAAAAGGCATTAAGGAAGCTGGGCGTGGTGGCGCATGCCTTTAATCCTAGCACTTGGGAGACAGAGGCAGGCAGATCTTTGTGAGTTCAAGGCCAACCTGGTCTACAGAGTGAGTTCCAGGACAGCTGGAGCTACAGGGAGACCCTGTCTTGAAAAGACCAAAGAAACAAACAAACAAACAAACAAAAAAGGCATTAAGGGCTGGAGAGATGGCTGCTAAGGGCACTAGCTGAAATTATTAAAGAAGAAATCATTAAAGAAATTCAATACACTTTTTTTTCATTCTAAGAGCTTCTGAGATGAAACATACAACTGCTCCATGAAGCAGGAAAAGAACTGCTTACCTGGAGGTAAGGTGCACAGATTGGATTATCTAGTTTGCTTTATTGGCTATCCCAGTAAGTTTTGATATGACAAATAAATTTTGCCAGAAATAGCAAAAGAATATGGAGGCTTGCTCAAAAAAGATGAGATTCTAGTGGTTATAATATATTTAACAGCATCTAATTTAGAGCCTCACGTTTTGAGAGGAGAGTCTGGAAGCATGTGGGAAAAGCTATGATAGGCATAGAAAATGGGGCCTATCAAGAAAGATTTAAAAAGTCTGCAGCAGCCTAAAAGTAGGAGAAGTTTTGGTGATTTACTATGACTTAAGTTGACTTTGAGGGATACAGAAGATTATTAGGAAAAAGTGAATTTGTAATACCACGGGAAAAAATTCTGGTCAGGTACCAGAAAAAAAATATTATAAAACTATTAAAAAATGTGGAATTAGCTGCTTGAGGAAAAATGCTTTCCTATAACATGAATGCAGGGATCCATAAGAAAATAAACATCATTTCATTTGGGATTATTTAGGTGCACTTATTATGAATGGAAATAGAATCAAGTACAAATGTAAATTTCACAAATAAGAATGTAACAGATAGAGAAGAGGGAAGTGATCAATCGACTCTGAAGTGTAGGGAAGTGGGCACTTTTCTCTGAAAGGAAAGCAGACTAAACGGAAGATGCTGAGAGCATGCTACTTAGAACGGAGAAGGAGAAGGGAAGGTTTTGCAAGACTGGAGGTGGGTAGGAAAAGTATGTACATAGCTTCCCTCCAAATATTTTAGTAATTATCTTGTAAAAAAGCAATTTAATATGTCATGGGGTCTGAAGATACATGAGCTAAAAGCAAACAAAGCTGGGCTCATTATAAGAAAGAAATGTAATAGGTGGTGCTACCCACTGAAGGGATACCATCCCTTAGAATATGAGCGCAAACTATTTTAGTCTGCTCTGAAATTCTGGCCTGGTTGTTGTAGAAGTGGTGAGTCTGCAGTTGAAATAGATGACTCTTAAAATCTCAATCAGTGGCTTTGAGAAATTATTTTCAATTGTTACCCAAAGAAGCTTCTTTGATGAGGGGTGAAAGTCACATTTCTTTGTAAACATGAGCATGCATTTTTAGAATAAAGTAAGAAATTCCATTGGCTTAGTGTATTAGTCACTTTTCTGTTGCTGTGATAAACCACCATGAGCAAGAGAATTTATAAAAGGAAGAGTTTATTTGAGCTTACGATTGACGGTTCCAGGGAAATAGAGTCCATTGTGGAGGGAGGCATGGCAGCTGGAGCTGGAGCACCAAGCCGAGGGTCATATCTTGCAATGAGCACAGGAAGCAGAGAGAGAGACTGGAGACCACAAGGCTTGTTAAACTCACTAAGCCTGCCCCCAATAATGTACTTCCTCTAGCATGGCCACACCTTCTAAGAGCTCCAAGAACAGTGCTACCAACTGGAGACAAATGTCTGAATACTTAAAGCCTATGGGGGACACTGATTCAAACCACCAAACTTAGGGTGTAAAGTAGGTTTTTCTTTAGGATCTATGACCTCTCTAGCCACATGCTTTTGACTATGTTTACCATACTGCACACGAGTTCCTTCCCATTTAGTGGGTCTTAATTCCAATTGGACAACTGTTGATTACCCCCAAGAAAAAAAAAGCCACAATTGCACAAATAGCCATAGTCTTAAAGACTACCCTGGCCAAACTCTAAGGGAGATTTCTCCTGCCTGGCACTGTTTATACATTTATCTTTTGCAATATATGGAGACTGTTACATAATTTCAGAACTGGTCAAATGAATAGATTAAGTGTCTGTGAGATGCTTAATTCTAAGTGACATACTTCAGTGCAATCTCTACACTTAGGATGAATGCATCTCTTTGTTCTCACCAGAGAAGTTTCCTTATGCAGCAGATGATAATTGACACAGAGACCCACAATTCATCAATGTGCAGAGAATAAGACCACAGAGTATATATACATCACTGAATAGGACAGCTATTTCAAACCTCTGCCTCCTCAAGGATCATTATGTAAGAAGAGACAGAAAGATTGTTAAGAGGCAGCCAGGGTGGATGACCATAAGGAAACAGTGTTCCAGACAGCTGGTTAGTTACTCCTGTGAACTCACAGCAATGGTGACAGCATACACAAGTCCCACGCAGGCTCAAACCAGACAAAATCCCAGCATAGATATGGAGAAGTACGTAAGATATCTGAACTCAGCCTAAGGAACTTTGGACAACTGATGGTGCCAGGAGGGGAAGAGACAGTGTCTACAGGATTGTGACTCATAGTGGGCCCAGTGGAAGAACCCACATTGAAGGACATTGGAGGACACAAATCATAATATACAGGCCCTATTACACACACACACACACACACACACACACACACACACATATGAAAATTCATTAAATTGGGAGGGAAGAAGTGGGGGGAGGTGAGGAGAGGAGATCAGATCTAAATGCCATCAAATGCTATTGTATGAAAATTGCAAAAATTCAATAAAAATGTAAAAACTAAGAAAAAAATAAAAATAAAAAAAACAAGGTGATGGTCCGTCTCTAATCCCAGACACTGAGAGGGCTGGGAGGTGGATCTCTGTGAGTTCAAAGGCCAGCCTGGGTCTTACATAGCTGAGGCTCCGACAGCTGGACTAAGGGAAGATCCTGCCTCCAAAACCCAAAAAAAAAAAAAAGAAAAAAAAAAGTATTTTCAATATGGACCAGAACAATTATTTTCTATTTTTCTTTATCAAAAATTAGGTTCACAAAGTAGGAATGATGTAGATACAAACAACTTTAGATACTGTACTTTTCATTGTTAAGAAGCAATTTATTTAAGCCGGGGCTGGTGGCACATGCTTTTAATCCCAGCACACAGGATATTTAAATACTAAACATAGTTCTGCCTCCTCTAAAATAGAATAGCACTGAAAAAGGTGGATTTTGCAGCTGGTGTCTTTCCTTCCTTCCTTCCTTCCTTCCTTCCTTCCTTCCTTCCTTCCTTCCTTCCTTCCTTTCTTCCTTTCTTCCTTTCTTCCTTTCTTCCCTCACCCTCAGGCAGGTGTGGTGGCACACACCTTTAATCCCACAGAGGCAGGTGGATCTCTGTGAGTTGAAGGTCAGCCTGATCTACAGACTGGTTCCAGGCCAGCTGGGGCTACAGGGAGACCCTGTCTCAAAAAGACCGAAGAAGAAGAAGGAGGAGGAGGAGGAGGAGGAGGAGGAGGAGGAGAAGAGAGAAGAAGAAGAAGAAGAAGAAGAAGAAGAAGAAGAAGAAGAAGAAGAAGAAGAAGAAGAAATAATTTGAGGGAGGCAGGGTTTCTTTCAGCTTACAGTTCATCCGGCAGGGAAGGCATGGCAGAGGGAGCTGCAGTCAGTCTTCAGTCAGGAAGCAGAAAACAATGAATGCTTATCTTGAGCTAACTTCCTCCTCCTTCTGCAGTCCAGGACCCCAGCCCATTAGAATGACATCACACACAGTTAGGGTAGGTGCAGTGGTTTGAATGAGAATATACCCCATAGTTTCCAAGTATTTGAGTACTTGGTCGTTGGTGGAACTGTTTGGGAGGTTTAGGAGGTGCTGATTTCCTGGAGGAACCACCTCACTAGGGGCAGGTTTTGAGAGTCTGCAGCCTTTCCTCGCTTATAGCTTGCTCTCTTCTCCATCCTGTGCCTATTTGTGGATATGACTATTGGGTTTTCTGCTCCAGCTGCCTCTGCTGCCATGCCTCCCCACCATGGTGGACTCTCATCCCTCTGAGCTGTAATCCAAATAAACTCTTCTGTAACTTCCCTTGGTCATGGCATTTCACCACAGCAGCAGCACAGTAACTAATGCAATGGGACTTCCCACCTTAATTAACCTAATCTAGATAATCCCTCATAGACAAACCTGGAGAGTTTTTCTTTTAGTGATTCTAGATCCTGTCAATTTGACCATCTATATTAACTAACACAGACACTTTTCTCAAGTGGAGATAAAACATTTGGTCAAGCTTCCTCCCATGACCTTTAAAGATGACTTTCATTTTGTGCCTTAAAAATGCTCCTGTGCTGGGCGTGGTGTGAGGACATTCTGAAAATGTTACTTTTAAAAACCATGCTGGCAATGGACACATATGTGCTTGTGAAGAGGCTGATTAATGCAAATACCTGAGTCATGACGGATAGGTAGATTTATAGCACATTTATAAATTATATGATACTGTATTAGTCACTTTTCTGTTGCTGTAATAAAACACCACGACCAAAGGAACTTTATAAAAGGAAGAGTTTATTTGAGCTTATGATTGATGGTTCCAGGGAATTAGAGTCCATTGTGGTGGTAGGCATGGTGGCTAGATTTGGAGTAGCAAGCTGAGGGTCACATCTTGCAAAGAGCACAGGAAGCAGAGAGAGGGCGACTGGAGACCAAGAGGCTTGTTAAACTCATTAAGCCTGCCCCCAGTGACATACTTCCTCTAGCATGGCCACACCTTCTAAGACCTCCAAAAACAGTGCCACCAACTGGAGACAAATGTCTGAACACCCAAAGCCTATGGGGGACACTCATTCAAACCACCACAGATACCATATAAAACTTGGTGGTAGGAACTCAAAACTTTATTTCTTTTATTAACCAAATAATTACCTTGTTGTCATTGTGGTATATTGATGAGAATACCTTACTCTTTCTGATTATTGTTACTGAGTGAGAAAGAAAAAGAACAGAAATGGATTTCTTACTGTTATTGCCTATAAGCATTTTCTATAACATAGAAGGGTTAGCAAAGTAACCTGGATTTTTAAATATGCTTATTTTTATAATAAAATAAACTGTTCATATCAAACATTGAGAGTCTAGCTTTGCTACTGAAGCAGTCTTACCATCTCTTGAGCTGTGATTCAAACATTGTTCTAATTCTTACTAATTACTTGATTTTTTTTGCTTTTGAGACAGGGTCTCCCTGTAGTCCCAGCTGTCCTGGAGCTCATTATGTAGACCAGGCTGGCCTTGAACTCACAGAGATCCACCCACCTCTGCCTCCTGAATGCTGGGATTAAAGGCATGAGCCACCACGGCTGGCTTTAATTACATGATTTTTAACTCCTCTCTTACAGGATATTTTTGTCACTATACATTTATATTATAATAGCTTTAATTCTAGCATTTTACATTTTTTATCTTTTTTTCTCTACTGATTCTGATAAGAAGTGCACCCCCTGCCCCACCGTGTAAAATGCTTTTTTGTGCTCCCAAGTATTCCTTTTTTGCTTTTGCTTTTAGCAGTTTGACTATGATACACTCAGGTATGATTTTTCTTTGCATTTCTCCTTGGTATTTGATGAGCTTCTTTGATCTATGTGACATCTTATGATACATTTGTAAAGATCCTGTCTAGTATCTCTCCAAAGTTTATTGTGCTCATCATCTCTCTACATTTTCCTGAAGTCCTGTTCCATGTGTGTTGGATCATTTCATATGTCTGGTACATATCAAGCTGACTCCTCTGATTTGGTCTGCACTGCCCCTATTTGTTTACTTGGTTGGATATTTTATATTCAGATTCTTTCCTCCACAGAGAACAACATTCCTTGGTTCTTTTGTTAATCTCTTTCTCTCTCTCTCTCTCTCTCTCTCTCTCTCTCTCTCTCTCGAGAAATTCTCCATTTTTATGAAGGCTATCAAAACTTCTAAAAGTCAGGATAATTTTTCTGATAATTCTGACATGTATGACAATTCTGGATCTAATTCTGCTCTTTTCTCTCTCTCTTGACCAGAAGTCATGTTTTCTTGCTTTTTTGCATATCTAGTATATAGTATCTAGATATTTCATATGGACGTAAAGCAGTAGAAATTGAAGTAAATATTATCTATTTCCCAAAACAGGCATGTCCTTTTTCTTGTAACAAGCATCGTAAATGGGGACTGATTCAATTTGATCACTGAAAATGGGATTTCTTGCTATTCAGATGACTAAGCTCACCATGGTTTTCAAGTCTTTTGTTGTTGTTGTTGTTTGACTTTTTAAGATCTATTTTTATTTGTGTTTGTGTGTATGTGTGTACATGCACAGGTGTATGTGAGATGCCACCAGGTACCCACAGAGGCCAGAGAGGGGAGCTGGAGTCACAGGTGATGGTGAACTGCCAGATGTGGGAGCTGGAAATGGAAGGAAGTCGGACCCTCTGGAAGAGTGGGAACACTCCTAACTACAGAGCCTCGCTCCAGACCCTGTTTTCAAGTCTGTTGAGACTCTCGTCTTCCTTCAGGCTTGGAGTTGAGGGACCACTGAAGGTCTGGAAGTCTCAGTGCTTTACAGCCAGCCTTCTGGACTCTTAAAGGTGCATCTGCTTTGCAGTTCAGCAGCTGCTGTTTCTGTTGCTGGCGAATTCTTGCACACCAGTCCTGTTACATGCTCTCTGCACCTGTGGAAATCTCACTCTCTGCCTACAGAGTCACAGAAGGAGTTCTCATTGTTGTTGGGTCTTGCCTCAGCTGCTGGAACCCTAGGATTCTGCTGACTAATTTCTCAGGTTTCTTGCATAAATGCTCTGTACCCTCAAAGGATGTCTTCCACGACATCTGGGATGGGGCTTTACACATCAGGGGAAGAGCTGTGCCTTGTACTGTGTGCCTGGCACTAGGTGACATTCCGTAGGGCACAGTGAGTGGGTGGTGCAGATCTGTCCTGGTTCAGTGTTTTCATAATTCTAATCTACTCCTTTTTCCAACATCTAGCCATTAAGAACTGAACTCTGGGATGTTTTCACTTACTTTTCCTAGGGTAGATTCCTTTTCCTGTTGTTTACCAGAAATGAGAAAACCTGTAGATTTATTTTTTCTCATAAAATGGGCCTTTTTATATATAGTTTTACACATTCAGGTTTCCTTTCATCCTTAGCTATCTGAAATGTTCAGAGGATTTTGTAGCTTGCTGGGCTTATTTTTGCTGTTAGAAAGATAATGGTGGTCATTGGGGCTTGACGTATCATGAAGAGAAGCCACTATATAATTTTTATCACTTAATTAACCTGAGACTCCGTTTCTTCATCTGTAAAATAACACAGCATTAGAGCTATATGTTAGATGATAAAAGCTGATGTAAGTGTGTTGTATATTCTTATTTATTTTCTCTTTTTGTTCTGAATGATACTTGAAAGAGCTCACAGTGTGGTTGTAAAATCAAATTCACTGGGCACTGCTTCCCTCTCACTTGTTAACTGGGCTATTCTCTGTCAGTGTTCAGATGGACTCAACTCATATTTACTCGTTGCTCAGAAAACCTTACTCATTTTAAAATGTTTTAGTTTTATTTAGAGACCTGATTTAAGTAAATTAGTATCTAACCCTAACCATCATATATAATTAATTATTGTCTCTCCAATATCATAATAGAATAATATTTTAATGAAATTCTCAGTTATAAATTCATATTTCTGACCACATAAAATGACTAATATAGGTTAACAAACTACTTTTATTTGATAGACTTCCCCATTTATTATGTCAGGAAAATTGAACCACACAGATACCAAGGTGACCTGCTGTTCTAGGTTGTTTTCCATTGCTGTGACAAAACACTCTGACCAACACCAACTTGGGGAGGAAAGGGTTTATTCAGCTTACATCTCCTGGGTCACAGTTCATCACTTATGGAGCCCAAGGCAAGAACTCAGGGCAGGAACCTGGAGGCAGGAGCTGAAGCACAGGCCATGGAGGAATGCTGCTTACTGGGTTGCTCCCCTGGCCCATGCCCAGCCTGCCTTCTTATATGGTACACAACAACCTGCCCAGGGTGGCACTATTCATTGTGGGCTGGGCCTTCCCACACTGCTCGACAATCAAGACAATACTCCACAGACGTGGCCACAGGCCAATCCAATGGAGCCAATTCCCAATTCCCCAACTGAGGCTCCCTCAACCCAGGTGTGTCAAGTTGATGCTAAAGCTATCCAGCACACCTACTTAAAGAAAGAATATGAACTGCAGTAGAGACCATTCCCAACTGCAATTTTGCTCTCCGCATTCCAGAGCATTCACTTAAAGCCATGTTGTTAACCTGCAGTTTGGGATTCCTGGAATCTGTCTTCTTGCCACATGCACTATTTTTTGAAGAGATGAGAAGCACATATACTAAACAGATCATTTTTTTTTAAATAACATGAATAAAAGTGCCAAATGACTACAGAAAACACATGTAAGTGACACAGTGCTATAAAGACAGGCAAGAACCTTGCATTGATAGTGTCTATAAGTCCTCTGGGCCTCTCCAACTCATTCTTCTCATTCAACACCAAAGCCTTCTCCCCTGGAATCCCAATTGCAAATGCTGGAAAATGCCCAGTGGTCCTCCTTCCTATTCTGCTTCCTAATCAAAAGAACTGAAAAAGGGTATTTTTTGTCAATGAAGATTCTGATGAAGCCCTAGCTCACTGATTCAAGTGGTTGGGTTTATAGGATACCCTGAAGGATTATTACTGATGTCATTTATGCGATACAAGCTGTGTTTACAGCAATAAAGAAAGCTAGGCTTGGATAGTATTAAATAGCCCTACTAATTATGCCACTATAAAAGGCTTGTGGATGATATAAATTTCAGTGTTATTATCTACTGCTCTGGCAGTCACATTCTTCCAGAGCAAGGTATCCCAGGGCTCATCTGATTTTCCTTCTTTGCACTAATTCACGAGGAAATGCAAACAAGAGGCTGAGAACATGAGAAAGCAGCCCACTGGAATGCACCAGGCATAGACCGTGAGGGACCATTGCTGCTGTATATTTTTATTTCAGGATGAGAATGTATTTGAGGTTCACAACCAAGATTTCACTGATAATTAAGTAAATGAAATTTAAGACAATGATATGTTTTCCACCTTTCAGGGTGACAAAAATTCTGATAATAGTCAATAATGAAAGAGAAATAGGAAAACAGATTCTCTCAAATACTGTTAGTAGGCTTTGATTTATTAATGCCTTTTTGGAAAAAGAGGCAGAGTATAGGAGAGTTCCATAATAATTATCAATATTAGAATGTCTACTGACTCAGTCTTGGATTTTTTTTTTTTAGAAATGTAAACTAAAAGATATTCTCATGTGTATTCAAAGATACATTTACAAGGATTTAAAAATATAAAGTAGATGAACTATGGGGCTAGAGAGGTGTTTAAGTAGTTAAGAGCTCTTTCAGTGAACCCAAATTTAGTTCCCAGCACCCACACTAGGCAACTCACAACTGTCAGTACCTGCAGCTCCAGGAGATCTGATACCCTTTTCTGGCCTTCTCAGGCACCCACATCAGGTGGCATGCACTAACACACACACACACACACACACACACACACACAAATCAAAGTCAAAATGAAAATAAATAGATGGGATAATTAAAAGTTGGACAGAATCTGTTTATTATTGGAGCTTATCCATCTATTGCAGCAATTAAAAACTATACATGTATTGCAATGGACAATTTTCCAGGATATATTAATTAGCAAGTGAGAAGAGGCAAGCTGCAAAACAATTTGTATCATTCCATGCACGGACATGAAAAACACATCACAACTATGCATCTAAATGCAAATGCATAGAAAATGCTATGAAAAAGTAATAACAATATTTTTAACAAAGATTTCTTTCAAAGAAGAGAGTGGTATTTATGTTGTAGGTGGGAAGCATAATCATTTTTAACTGTATTTACGACTGTACTTGAAATGTTTATATTTACATAAGCAATGTTTATACTTGTATGTTACTTGAGTAAATTTAAAAACAAAAAAACTGGCTCTAGTATTATTAAATTTTTCATGGGCCCTTCCTAATATCTAGCAGGGTTTTTTTCCTGGTCTTTTCAAGACAGGGTCTCCTTGTAGTCCCTGTCAGGGTGTGAGCTCCAGAAGCCCATTGGAATGCAGAGACACCTAAGACCAGAGGCACCCAGGAACCTGCTCTACCAGGCTAGCCTTTGGCTATGCTAAAACGAGCCATCACCGATTACTCAGGAATCTTCCGCCTTTTGAAAGCCAGATTCCTGCAAAGTGCGTTACCCACCCCACTCTCATTGAATCCCACTCCCACCTTCTCCCTTAAATTCCCAAGCCAGACACCATTCAGTGCTGGCTCTATCTTTCCCCAGAGCCTAGCCCCAGCTACCCCGAATTAAACTTTGCTCCAGAGAGCCTAAACCTTGTGGCCTTTCATTTCGGGGGTAAGGGCACTGCACCTTACATTCTGGTGTAGTGATCAGATAGCCATTTTGCCCAACCCCCCACCCCTCAGGGTGGCTTTGGGGTAGCCAGTAAGCAGGATACCAAGCGCAGGCTAAGACAGCACCCACCAGCATTCGGCCCAAGGTACCCTCTCTCCTCTCCTTATCCAACCCTACTCTATTCCCGTGTGACTGTGTGTGAGAGTTAAGAGTGTGTGTTATGATTCCACAGCTCTCGGGCTACGGAATATGATTAGGCCCCAACCCGTGGTCCCGCCGAAGTCGTTTAACCTCATCGGGCATTCATCACACTTATGATGACTGAGCACGGGGTTTATACGTGTGGCCCTTATGGTAAGACTTCCTAAGTCACCTCGCGGGCGGCTGGCTGGACAGGCACCTGAGTGAGGGGAGATTCTATCTCCCACCCCTACCTTCTGTGTAACCCTGCATGTGTTCTGCTGCCCCCTCTGCCTCGACATTTCCTGTCCTCACTACTGCTTTCCATCTGCCTTCACTCTGATCCTTTCTCCATTCTTTTTAGTCTTCCGTTATAGCCATTCACTTTTGGATCCCTGGGTGCCAGCAAAATCAAGGATTCCCCCCGATTTTTCCCGTCCAGATTGCTGTCTATCTACCAGGACGCTGGGGACAGAATCTGGACCTGAATTTTGGCCTCCTCTGTGATTTTGGGATGCTGAATTCACAGACCTGCAGGCCCCGATTTCAGAGACTCCCACACTGGTCACACGGACATGGGGTCTCTGAGCGCCCACTTAGAACTAGGGCAGACGTGCCTTAGCCCTCAGGTGGGTGTTTTCTGAGACTAGAAAGAATCCATTTCCTTCCTACAGACCTCTTTTCTCTCTCTCTCCCTCTCTTCCTCTCCCCTCTTCCTTATCCTCTAACCCCTAATATGGGAGCCTCACACCCTAAAGGAGAGGCCCTGGGCCTCACACCCATGGAGTGTCTCCTACACTCTTTAAGAGAACTCAACCTCTCCAAGGAAATTAACCCTAAGGTCCTTAAGAGAATCTGCTCTACTATCTGGCCAGGATATCAATTAGCTAACAATATTGTCTGGCCTGAGACGGGTACCTTAGATTCCCAAATTCTCACAGCTTTGAGAGACTTCTGCCAGCGCTCCGTAAATGGTCACAATGCTTGTGTGCACAGGCATTCTTTGCTCTTTGCTCACGTCCCTCTCTCTACTCCTCTTGCCACCCTCATCAGGTTCTCCTTGCCAAATCAGCAACACCCAGGTTCTGGTCACAGACAACTAAGGAAGCCTCCCGCCCCCTTCCCTATACACTAGACCAGAACTCCACCTCTGCTTTTTGACCATGATGTGGCCGACCTAGGCTCTCCACTGGACCCTACCCCTCCTCCCACAGCTCCAGCTGTGGCTACCCCAGCAGCTGTCTCTCCTCTAACTACCCCTCTCTCTGTGCCTCTCTCTTTCTCAGTCTCTCTCTCTCTCTCTCTCTCTCTCTCTCTCTCCACTTCATTCCCCTTGTACCTCCTCCCTTCTCCCTCTGCTTCTCTCAGCATTAGCCCTTCATTGTTTTGAATCCACAGGCTTGAACTGGGTTCCCGTGCAAAGGTGGTACAGCTCTGCGCTCTCTCTTACTCTGTCCTGCTTCCCTATGTCTTCTTTCTCCCTCCTCTCTGCCTGTCTTCCCTCCAATTCTTCCTTCATTTTAGCCTCCTGTTCCACTTCAGAGACACTCCAGACCTGGAGTCTCTGACCAGCCTCCCATTAGAGGATGTATGCGTCCACGCCGCCTCCCATTAGAGGACTCGTCCTCCACACTGTTCCCCTTTCTTCTGAGGCTAAGAAACTTTACTTCCTTCCTACAGCTCTCTCCTCTCCCCAGTCTGCTGCACAGCTTCCCGCCATGTGGTTTTTCCCGCTCCTCTGCACTGCCATGCTATGTTCTGATGCCACTCTTTTTTCAAACAGAAGGGAGCGGCATCCACACCCATTCCTCAGCTGCCATCTTGAGGCTGCCCCATTTCTGCTGAGCCACAGCAAGACCACATGGCAGGAAGCCTGAATTCACATCAGACCTTGTAATAACTAATGCTATATTTCTATATTCTATTCTCTTGCAATTTATTCAATGGCATATTCTGATCCTTTCACAATTTTGGGTTTTATATTGGATTATACAAAGTCAATTGGAATTGCATTAATACATTTTTTTATACAGAGTAACCAAGTTTTGATTTTATTGGTTTTTCATCCATTTCAAAATACAATTTTCATTTTTTACTTTTGTATGGATAGTTAATTCTTACAGGCTTTTGTTTGAGGTTTTTACATCATTTGGTTTTTTTTAACAGTGTTTTGGTTTTTTTATATTTTGTTTATAAAACTTTTGCCTAAATTTTAAGGGATTATTTCAGATTTTGGCATTTTCCATTTCATTGTTTTCTCCTTATAAACCCCATTTTATTCAGAAATCCATTTTTGTCTGCTTCAGGATACAAGCCCCTGTGTCTGAGATTAAGAAGGTGTGTTGACCACCCCTTGCCCAACCTGCATCCAGCTTTTGCCTCAAGCAGTAAACATTGACCTGGCTGGGATCTTTTGAGAAGCTTCTATATCTGAGATTTAGGAGGTCTGCTGACCACACCCTGTCTCACTAGCATCCAGTATTTCCCTCAGGCAGTAACCTTTCACTTGGCTGGGATCTTTTGATTTTTCCACTAACTAAATTTATTCTCATTAAATTAGCAGGTAATATGCACAAGCCACCTGATTTTCCTACTTACCCAGTCCACCATCCTTTGCAGGTGTACAAGAACAGCCTGTACTGTAAAGCACAGTAGGACATACAGTCTATTTCCACCTAAGCAAATGTCTTAAACTCTAAGTGATTCTTTGTAAATGTGATAATTGTCTACAGCCTTGGACAACAAAGGACAACTTTAGATAAAAGGGGATTTTTCCCACAGTCCAGAGTTAATGGATACAGTTAGGTCATTGTCTGTCCAAACCTGTCTGTGTGTTATAACCATTCTTCAATGTGTTTTTGTAACTTTCACGTGTTCATGTTCTGTGTTTTTTGTCAAAATAAAGTGGCCACTTCAAACTTGTTTTATTCTATGCTGCGCACAAACAGAAAATTAAATTAAGTTTACTTTTGGCATGCTTCTTATAGTTTTTTTTTTTCAAAGGCCTGATTTGAACCCGGGTTCCGAGGTTTCTACACTGTTTATCTGAAGGTTTTATTTCTTATCTGTCCAAATTATTTTTCCACAGGTATTACAACTAAAATTTTTCTTTTCCAGTTTTTTGTTTCCAGATGTCTGAAGACCTGATTTTTTGACCCTTACAGGTTCACTAACAGATTTTTCCTTTTTTCTCCTGTGCTATGTCACTGTCCTTCTGACCAGAGACCATTTTAAAAAATCCCTGGATTCATTCATACTCTGGTACTTGGACAGTGGCACATTGCTTCCCCTGCAATCCCTTCCCTCCAATGAAACAGCCTAAGTACCTTTGATATTGTCAGTTCTTTAATTATTATATATAATTCTGTTTTCCATCACTTGTTAAAGTATTTCAATAAGATCATAGTTTTAAAACCAAAGGTGCAAGATGTCATCTTAGCCTTGGCAGCACAATTAATCAGAGCTGCATGTTTTAAATAATGTTTCTAAAGGTGTTTTTTCCAATGCATATGATGGTTCAATACAACCGCTAGGATAAAAATCTCTTAAAGGAATGTGTGCATAAATGTGTGTGTATGACATTGTTAAACAGCATATTAAGATCTGTCTGTATGATTACAATGCATGTGCCTTTGCTTAGCACAACCTTTACAAAGTGTCATCGCCAAATGTATTTATTAGAACCTTATTTATGAGTATGCATGAAGTACTGTTCACTTTTAAGAATTCTATAATGTAATTATGGTAGATACAAGAAATTGTGTTCCACCTACCAGGTACTATACACCTAGTTACAGCCTCAAGTGAAACAGACATATATAGAGTTACCCATACACACTAAATTTGTTTTTTATAACTGTTATACTTTGTACATGTTACTTCTAATATTTTTAAGAGAAGGTTTTACTTCCAGTGACCACATGGACATCTGAATGTAACCAATTTGGGTGAGCCCTAAGTATTATCTGCCTGCTGCTGGTATGTGACAATGCCCCCTCCTTCCTTTTCCTTTTCAAAGCTATAATTCAAAATCTGGGAACAAGTGACATGGCCTTCATTTGAGAAGGTACCGGTTTTAACCTCTTTAGTATCTTGGGTTTGTTTCATGGGCTATGTTGTTAGAAACTTTTTGCCTTGCATGGTTTAAATCATTGAAGTTTGAGTACCTAAATGACCTTCATAAACCTTAAAGAACAAATTGTAGGACTTACTGCATAGGTTTAATGTCAACTTGATACACCCGAGCTGGGAAACCTCAATAATTGCCTTCATTGGACTGGCCTGTGCCCATTGTGGGCAATGCCATTCTTGGCCAGATATTTCTATATTGCATACAATAATCTGAACATGAGCCAGCAACACAAGCCAGTAAATAGCATCCTTTCCTAGCCTGTGCTGCAGCCACTACCAGGCTCCTACCATGAGCTTTTATTATTGGTCAGAATATTTTTGCCACAGCAATTAAGAATTTATTAACAGTGCTTAAGTCAATGTTCAAGTTTTACTTAGGAGTTGTATGGTAATTAATGCACCAAATTAATTCAAACAATCCTCTGGGAGGTTTAGCAACCACACTTAAAGCTCCAATCTGATTTTGCAAGAGGGATTTGATGGGACAATATTTTGGCCCCTACCCTCTGAGGTCGACTTGGGTCCTAGGGTCCTGCATCTGCAACTTTGTGCATGTCCTGTGGCAGCAAGTCACCAGTCATCCTGTGCCAGGGAAGTCGTGGAGATTCACTTGAAAGGACTTCATCCTGCCAGTGTCCAGCCAAAGGAGGAAAGTCCATATAGAGGAGAGACTCCTCATGCTTCAAAGGGAAGCTCTGGTCAAGCAAGGCCTGACTTTGTCTTCACATAGATGGAACTGGTGATGAGAGCCAGGCACAAGGCCTGAGTGACCTTAAGGACCAGAACCTCAAATGACCTTAACACCAAAACAAACTTCACTTATCTGAGCTAACTGTGTGGTTTTAAACACCCCAACAGGAAACTGTAATCTAAAGAAGAGAAAATGAAATAGGTTATTATTAGAGAGATAGGTGAGAGACCGACTGTGCCAAGTTAGGAATCTACTATGTCATGTTAGAAAATATCTCAGAGATAGATGACAGATTTTATATTCTCATGGTTATGGCTCTCATTCTGGAGCCCTGTGTATTAAAGCTGGCCTTCATTCTAGAGTTCTGCGTACTAAAACTTTTTCCAATTTCTCAAACCAGGGTACATGTCCTTTTTCCCTCTGCATTCTCTAGACAGGGACCCTCCAATTGCTAATGCACCCAGTAGCCCCTGTTGGTACTGTCAAGTCCCTGCACTGGTATACTTATGTAAGACTGAACCAGCTTGCTTTTCAGTTGCAGAGAAAATGTCCACTAAGTACTGGCCACTATCGATTTGGACCAAACCCACCGGGCAGAGCACCCCAAGCAGCCAAAATGGGAAACCGGATTCTAAACCTCCAGCCTGACAGCTGTTCCCCCAAGACTTCGCCCCTGATCAGCTCTGAAGCAGTTACAGAAGACAGACCTCAGCCCTTTTTCCTATAGAAACAAAAGGCTGGAATGTCAGGTTGTGAGCTCCAGAAGCCCATTGGAATGCAGAGACACCTAAGGAACCTGCTACCAGGCTAGCCTTTGGCTATGCTAAAACGGGCCTTTTGAAAGCCAGATTCCTGCGAAGTGTGCTACCCACCCCATTCTCACTGAATCCCACTCCCACCTTCTCCCTTAAATTCCCAAGCCGGACGCCATTCAGTGCTGGCTCTATCTTTCCCCTGAGCCTAGCCCCAGCTACCCTGAATTAAACTTTATTCCAGAGAGCCTGAGCATGCCATAACCTTACAGCCCCAACTGTCCTGGAACTCACTCTGTAGACCAGGCTAGCTTTAATCTCACAAAGATCCATCTGCCTGCCTCTGCCTTCCAAGTGCTAGGATTAAAGGTGTGCGCCACTAAGCCCAGCTATATTTAGCAGTTTTTATAGCAGTCCAATAAAGATATTTGGTTGTTACCAAGATTTATTACTAAAGTCTTTAATTGTTTTAATTCTTAATCAAATCAAATTTACTGGAATTGGAAGTTCTATGATTAGAAATGATGGGCTGAGTGTAGCAGTAAGTCTGTCTGCAGAGTGTAGTAGCAGCTGAAATGATTTCAAATGAAATTAGTACTTGAGATATTAAATATTTTCATATATATTTGGATCAGAGTCTCTTACTCAACTAGTAATAGCAGGAAACTTGGCTTGCACTTGAGAAAAAAAAAACAAAACTGCACAGAGGCTTAAAAAGTAGCATATTATCTTTGGCCTTTTTTTCTTGAAGTAGACAACCTAATTAGAAAGCAGCAATATCAACATCCTACTACTTGATTTCTGAGATTCTCTAAATCCTTATTAAAAGACGCCATTTCCGTTCTCAAAATGACACAGAAAGTGCTTGTTGATTTTACTGCCTGGAGAAAATCACTATTTATTTATTTTTTTTTATGTATATGAATGTACTGTCTGCGTGTAGGTCTGTGCACCCGTGTCGTGCAATGCCACAGAGGTCAGAAGAGGGCATTGGATTCCCCTGGAACTGGAGTTAAAGATGGTTCTCAGCCACCATGTGGTGCTGGGAATCGAACCCAGATCCTATGCAAGAGCAGTCGGCACTCTTAACTGCTAGGCAATCTTTCCAGCCCCACTATTTTTTTAAAAAAATAAAAAAATAGTTTTTTTTTATTAAAGTTTTGTGAGTTTCATACAATATATGGTGTATAGAGTCTGATTTGTGTCTTCAAATATCCTTCAGTGTTAATACACCTGCTGGGCCCACCAATAGTCCCAGCCCTGTCAGACACTGTCTATCTCCGTCCCCACAGCCATCAGTTGCCAAAAATTCCCTAGGTTGGGTTTGGATTTCTTTTTTTTTTTTTTTTTAATTTTATTTATTTTTGTATGTGTATGAATGTACCGTCTGCATGTAGGTTTGTGCACCCATGTCGTGCAATGCCACAGAGGTCAGAAGAGGGTCTCGAATTCCCGTGGAACTGGAGTTCTGGATTGGAGTTACAGACAGTTCATAGCTGCCATGTGGGCCCTGGGGACCGAACCCGGGTCCTCTGCAAGAGCAGTCGGTGCTCTTAACCACTAGGCTATCTCTTCAGGCCCGAATTTGGATTTCTTAGCCACATTCTTTCCCCAACTGTTGTTCCTAAGTCCCGAGTTCAAGGAGAATCCTAAAATAGGAAGGATTACTCGGGGCGTGGTAGTGCATGCCTTTAATCCTAGCACTTGGGAGGCAGGCAGATCTCTGTGAGTTCAAGGCCTGCCTGGTCTACAGAGCCAGGACAGCTGGGGATACAGGGAGACCCTGTCTTGAAAAAAAAAAAAAAAAAAAAAAAAGAGGAAGGATTGACATGGACATCCAGTGTCTGGCTCTCTCCTAATTTTGGATTAGAGAAAATGAAGTTTTGAAAGTGGGTGACTTTGATGAAAATGTGACAGGACAGAAAGCATCTGAGGGGCTGGTAGCAGCAGTCCAGGAGACAGACTGCCAGACTTAGGGCAGTGCAAGAGCCAAAGTGAATTCAGAGGCTTAGAAAGGCCTGATAAGTTGTTGGGCACACAGTGTGGTCAATATGTGTTCATGAAATTTAACTAGAGACAACTTTTTATCCTCCAACCAAGTTAAACTTCTATCTTGATGATGTGTGTTTTCTGTCAGTTTGTTAAGTATGTGTTAAGTGTTACTTGGAGAAGTGGGAATAGACACAGAGGGTGGTATGCTTAGAGATGACTTGGCTAGAGAAAGATTTTACTTCTACCATTCAGGCGCAGGCACAAATAGACCCACATCAAGGATTAGGGTATACAATTTTTTTTTATTTTAATTTATTTTGTATGCATATGAATGTACTATCTGCATGTAGGTTTGTGCACCCGTGTTGTGCAATGTCATGGAGGTCAGAAGAGGGTGTCAGATTCCCCTGGAACTGGAGTTAAAGATGGTTCTAAGGCACCATGTGGGTACTGGGGAATTGAACCCAGGTCCTCTGCAAGAGCAGTCAGAGCTCTTAACCGCTAGGCCATCTCTCCAGCACCAGGGTATACAATTTTAAAAGATTTAATAAAGGTATCTTCAAAGAAATGATAACCATTACTACAGTCATTTGGAAATCATCTGTGATACTTTTGAAAAAAAAATTAGAGCTATTGGAAATGGTGGATATTGTGATCCTGCCATCAAAGGCACTGTTAATTCATTCTTCTAGAATTCTCTGAGCAATGTACTGGACCATGTCAAGCACTAAGAAAATAAGATGACCTGATTGGACAAATGAATGAGGCTGGTGCTTTGTTCTCCCTTCCTGCATGTTTACAGATGCTAAGAATTCCATGAATGGTTGTTAGTCTCTATCCTGTCAGGAATGGAGACAAAGCCCCTGAATTCTAATATTTCCCACTGGTCGCTTTTCTGTTTATAATTTAAAATTATTATGATTTCTAATATTCTATGAGGGTTATTAGAAATTCAACAAGAGATGAAATTCAGCATGACTGCAAGTGCTCATGCTGTATACAAACCTAAGTCAGCAGGGAAGGCAAAGGCTTCATAAAGGGGCTAAAACCAAAAAAATGAAAGACTCTGTATAGAAGGGGTCACATAAGTAAGGCAAAATAACATAAACCTCAGATGGATTATATTATTTTGCTTTACTTATATAAACCTCTGATGGTTTATATTATTTTGCCTTACTTATGTAACTATTGATAAGAAAAAATAAGTAGACCTGAGAGGGGGCTGGAAGCCATTAACATACATTAAAATGTCGAATGAAGCCGCTGGTCGTGTGGTTGGCGCAGGGCGATGGGCCCTTCCGCACTCCAGGAGGCCAGGGGGTTGGGCCTCGGGGGGACCTTGGGTCCCCGTGGGGTCGTTTGGCCCGGCGTGTGGGGGTGGGGGGATCGGGGTGTGGGGTGGTGGGGGTGTGGGGGTGGGGGGGTGGGGGGTGGGGGTATGGGGTGTGCTGTCTGTGGGTGAGGGGATCTCTGTTGAGTTCCAGCCAGGCCTGGTTTGCAGTACTCGGGACTGTGAGTTCCAGGACAGCGGGGACTAAAGGGAGACCCCTTAAAAAAAAAAAAAAAAAAAAAAGGCCAATGGGCTAGCGTGTAGAGGGCCAGTAGACGTCACCACAGCTACATCTAAACAGTGCAGAGGGGCTGGTGATGACTGTGTAGTATTCTCCAGGGAGACAGCGGGGGTCTGAGGTACTTCATGGATTCTAGAAGCAGATGCCATTTTCTTATGGTAATATTGAAGCCCTAGTGAAGAGTGCACATGTACATCAAAGGAAGGCCAAAGAGGCCACTGCACAGCCATGTATTGATTTTAACTGCTTGTAATGAATTGTACCGTGAATGACTAGGAAAAGGGAGGCCTCAGGTGGGTGGAAAAAAGAGTGAGCAGCAGACAGAGGAGAAGGAAAAAGGCTTTGGCTGTGAAGGTTTGGTGGCAAGAAGGATTTTAGGCTCCAGATTTGTACTTTTGCATCCGCAGGGCTGTTTCCTTGTCACTCTTCTCTTGCACGCAAGCTTGGAGGTGTAGGCGAAGGGAGACTGTCTTTATTCACTCAGGTGTCCTTAACACCTAGCAGAACAGTGCCAGACAGAAGAGAGCATTTCCCAAACATTGCAGAATAAATGAATAATGACTGAGTATCCCTGTGAAGTGGAAAAGAGTGACTGGGAAGGCAGAACTGAAACTTGCATAATAGTCATTTGAATAAGATGTACTCAGCTGAAGTCTTCTAGAAGGTTCTATATAAAAGAAGCCTAAACAGAACTAATAATGTAAAAGTCCCCCCTGGAGAGAGGGGTCACTTCCTTGCCTTGTACATCAAATCCACATCCTCAGTTAAGAGTGATTCCCAGTGTATGAAACATTTATCAAAGAATTTTCCCCTCAGTTATCACAATTACTCAACATATTTGAAGTCAAAACAATAGAAATCAGGTGCTGAGAGTTAGTCAGTTTCCATATAGTAAATAACTTACAACTTTGACAGTGCAGAGACTTCTACATGTATGTCACTTATATAAGCTATGCCCACACATTTCTTTGTTAAGAGAAGTTACTTACCAAGTTCTTCAACTTTATTTTTAGAAGTTGAGTTCTTTGCTTGCCTCTGAATGATCTTAGTTTCTTTTAGTCTAACAAAAGTCTAAAATCAATAGCTGGCTTAGAGCTGTGCTATAATGGTTGTGAGTTTAGCATGGCACAGCTGGAAGTTTCGACCTCAGCAAATGACATCCACCAAAGGCAAAAGCTGAAATGTGCTTGTAAGTAGAGGAAAAGCAGATATGTCCATTTCTTAAAGCAAAGGTGGGGTCTTGTCAAAGGAAGGCCAAAGGGAGCCCACTGGACAGCAGTGCTTTGAATCTGGGGAGATGCCAGTCAGCTTTTCACTGAGTTTGTCTCTTGTGCTCCTGCTCAACAATGGCTGAGCAACAGCTCTATGATCCCAGGTACCATGGCTTCTCTCTTCTCAGCTAGAGGAGGATACACATGGCCACTTTCCTGGCTTTTTAGCTCTGATGTATTGTGTTCTACAGCATTTGCAGCTCTTTTTCATCTTGGTTTCTTATGTTATTCTCTTTCTTACCCAGATACCTTGAACTAAAAACTAAAAAACAGAAAGAATAATCTTACTTTGTGTGTGTGTGTGTGTGTGTGTGTGTGTGTGAGAGAGAGAGAGAGAGAGGTGGGGGTATTGGGCCAAAGCATTTTTTGAATGAGCTCACCCGAGAACAGATCTTGCCCTTGGAGTACTACCACATTCCTGCCACCTGCATATTTCTTCCTGTGGTATCTGTAGAAGTAGCTTAAATGAGGTCTGCTCATTATTCCAAATAATTGCTGAGGATAGAGGATTTTGATTATGATATAGTGACTCAGTTCTCTATTTTGGAATGTGTTTGAAGATTTCATAATGGCAGGGTCATCTGAAGCATCTATGGCCCTTGTCCCAAGAAATGATCTTTTCCTGATGCCATGACACCCTGGATTTGGTCAAATCATACTGATTTTTCTTCAACTTCTCTAGTTGGCACGAGCCTTGGCCAGCAGGGGAATTGAATCTCCCAGCTGCTCTGCATCTTCTTTGCTTTCTGCATGAATGTTTGTTGGTTGCAGTTCATAGATGCATTCTGTGTGTGTTGTGGAAGACAAAAAGCATTTGGGAAAGAAGACGGTCAGACTTAGTTTATAACACACTTAATGGTCATTCTGTGTTTGGAACCTTTTACTGAGCAAAGCAGGTTAAGTAACTTGGAGAGGCGGTCTTCAAACAGGCTGTGAATTGAATCTGGATTTTCTCTCTTTTGTCTGGATTTGTAATGTCACTCCTATCTCTCTTAAGAGAATGGGAATGTTTTTCTTCCCGTTTCCGCCTATTTGTCTCAAAGTTAAGGCTACGTGGGAAGGAAAAGGCTGGGCTGAAGAGAGGGAACAGAAGAGATAAGAAACACAGACAAGAGCAAGATATCGGTGGGAAGGAATTCTGCCTTTGTATTTTGTGATCCTGGCTGAGTGTGGTGGTAGACAGATACAATCCCAACCCTGAGGATGTGGAGGCAGAGTTATAACCTTGATCCTGGCTGAGTGTGGTGGTGGACAGCTACAATCCCAACCCTGAGGATGTGGAGGCAGAGTTATAACCTTGAGGCCAGCCTAGGTTACAGAGGAGGCTCTACTTTAACACAAACTGGTTCTAGAGAAAGCTCTAGAACAAAGCACTTACTCACCTAGGACAAATGCCAGCTAGAAAACTATCCTTGCAGTTCCTTCTTTGGATCTCTTCCTCCCACATCCCAACCCTCATGGGACCCTGGGTGTACTAGGCCTAGAAGACTGAATGCAGCTCTGGCTTCTTCTGAACAATGATGATGCTGGATGTCTGTTCTTTCCCTTGACTTGACTTGCTTAGTCAGAAAGACCCAGTGCTATGCACTGGGGAGGTGGTGTTGGACTTGTTTCTCTTTAGAATTAGTCATGTACTTGTGTAATACATTAGTGAACTCTCAGCTTCATACTGGCCACTTTGGTGGGGAAAGAACATCAGCAACGGTTCACACCAGCGCCTATTCTGACATTCAGAGCCACATGGAAGAGATGGATCACGTATGCATGTATGTGAGACTGCTGGATTTCTGAATCCTCATGGAAATTTTATTCAAATTAAGGGTTTCACATATAAAATTCAAACTGATGAAATGCTAGGCATGGTAACTCATGCCTACAATACCAGCACTCAAGAAGCTGAGGGAAGAGGACTGACAAAAGTTCAAGGACAGTACAGGCTACTTAGTGAGTCCTAGGCCAGCCTGGGCTACAGAGTGAGACCTTATCTCAAAAGCCAGCCAGTCAGGCAGCCAGCAAGCAAGCAAACACCAAACTGTTTGGAAGAAAATTCAGCATTTATTAAACAATCTACAGCTGATGAGATAAAGCATGGTCACTGAATGCTTTCTATATAGCTCGTATTGATATGTCACCTCATTTAGCTCACACTAAAACCCTTAACACAATTACCACTATTATCCAGACCTATAAAGTGAAGCAAGTTATAGAAACTGAAATAGCTTTTGAATTTTGATTGAGTTAAATATAGAAAAAGTCTAGATCCCAATTGTTTAAACCTATATATTTTAAAAAACTTTTTAGACTTAATGTGTTTGTATATGGTATGTGCACATAGGCACAGGTGCCCAGGAAGACCAAATGTCAGCTCTCCTGGCAAGAGTTACAAGCAGTTATGAGCCACCGGAAGTGGGTGCTGGGAAGCAAGCCCAGGTCCTCTGAAGCAGCAGTGCATGCTCTTGACTGCTGAGTCATATCTGCAGCACCTAAAATTATATTTTAATCATGTGGACTTCAGTAATAAGTCCTAAATAAAATTCTTTTTTTTATGTGTATGAATGTACTGTCTGAATGTAGGTCTGTGCACCTGTGTCATGCAATGCTGTGGAGGTCAAAAGACAGCGTTGGATTCCCCCTGGGACTGGAGTCAAAGACAGTTCTCAGCCACCATGTGGGTGCTGGAGGTTGAACCCAGGTCCTCTGCAAGAGCAGTCAGCACTCTTAAACACTAGGCCATCTCTCCAGCCCCCCCTAAATAAATTCTTAAAGACAGACTGTGCTGGATAGCTTTAGTGTCAACTTGACACACCTGGGTTGAGGGAGCCTCAATTGGGGAATTGGCTCCATTGGATTGGCCTGTGGCCACATCTATGGAGTATTGTCTTGATTGTCAGGCAATGTGGGAGGGCCCAGCCCACAATGAGTAGTGCCACCCTGGGCAGGTTGTTGTATACCGTATAAGAAGGCAGGCTGGGTATGAGCCAGTGAACAGTACTCCTCCATGGCCTGTGCTTCAGCTCCTGCCTCTGGGTTCCTGCCCTGAGTTCCTGCCTTGGGCTCCCTGAGTGATGAACTGTGACCCAGGAGATGTAAGCTGAATAAACCTTTTCTTCCCCAAGTTGGTGTTGGTCAGAGTGTTTTGTCACAGCAATGGAAGACAAACTAGAACAGAAATTGGTACCAGAAGAGTGGGGTATTGCTGTGACAGACCTGACCTTGGTGTTTTGGGGAAGGATTGTGGAGGTATTTGGAACTTTGGGCTGAGAAGATCATTGAATGCCTAAAGATCGTTGCTGTGGAGCTTGGAGCAGTTTTGCTGAAGGAGTTGTAGAAGATGGAGGCCTGGCTTGTGAAGTTTCTAGTTTCAAAGGGGAGCAGAGATCATCAGGACTGTGTAATCTGTGGGTTCTGGTCAGCTGGGGCTGAAGAATCAGCTGTAAGTAATAAAGAGAGCAGAACCTGAAGGGAAATCTTTGTTGTACTGGGACAATTGATGCTGGTTAGCTGGGGCTGAAAAATCAGCTGTAAGTAACAAAAGACCAGTGGTGAAATCTTCTGGGAAGAATTTCTTCAGGGTCAGCACACAGAAGCTGTGATCCAGAAGGGGCCCAAGCCTCCATATCAAGCCAGAAGCAGGACTTGGTAGTGTATAAGAGTCTCCTATATGGTTCTGGTGTTGAAATTTGAGGGGGTCACAGAGCAGCCGAGGCTTGGCACTGTGAGAGGTCAGGAAAGACCGTTGGTGGAAGTGCACCTCAGTTGCAGTGAAGACCACAGGATTGCAGGGGTCATGGAGAGAAGCTGAGGCTTTGCACAAGGAGAGGTCAGAAGAGACCATTGGTGAAGGTGCTGCCTCAGTTTCAGTGGCGACCCCAGCTTTTTGGAGATGCCGGGACCATGGGACGACCACCAAGAGCAGCAGCAGGTGTGGAATGGAGTTGGCCTGGGCCTGCGAGATGAGCTGTGTGTGCCACAGACGACAGAGTCGGAGATGGGGAGCTGCAGAAACTCTTTGGAGCCCGGAAGATCGTGAGTGAATCCCAGGTGTCCAGCCTTGAGCTACTTTGCTGGACTTGGGTTTTGTTTGAGAATTCCTGATTCCTCCCTTTGAAATAAGACAGTACTTGTTTTGGATTTTACAGCAACCCACAGTTAAGAGACTTTTAATGGACTGTGAACTTTTAAGTGTTTGGACATTCTAAGGACTGTGGGGCTTTTAAGGTTGTACTGTCTTAGGTTGTGATTAATGTTAACATCATACTTTGGGGCTAAGAACTGGAAAGGTGGTGGTTTAATAGTGAGGTGTTTTGTGTGTCAAGTTGACAAGGGGTCAATTGTGCTGGATAGCTTTAGTGTCAACCTGACACACCTGGGTTGAGGGAGCCTCAATTGGGGAATTGGCTCCATTGGATTGGCCTGTGGCCACATCTGTGGAGTATTGTCTTGATTGTCAGGCAATGTGGGAGGGCCCAGGCCACAATGAGTAGTGCCACCCTGGGCAGGTTGTTGTATACCGTATAAGAAGGCAGGCTGGGCATGAGCCAAGGGAGCAAGCCAGTGAACAGTACTCCTCCATGGCCTGTGCTTCAGCTCCTGCCTCCAGGTTCCTGCCCTGAGTTCCTGCCTTGGGCTCCCTGAGTGATGAACTGTGATCCAGGAGATGTAAGCTGAATAAACCCTTTCTTCCCCAAGTTGGTGTCGGTCAGAGTGTTTTGTCACAGCAATGGAAGACAAACTGGAACACAGACATTTTCTCCCTCTGCCAGGCATGAAATACTTCTCTATGTGCTGTTGGTCAGGATATCGCATTGCCCCCTGTGGTGGTTTGAATGAGAATGTCCCCCATAGGCTCAAGTACTCAGTTTTGTCCCCAGCGGTGGTGTTGTTTTGGGAGATCTTAGAAGGGGTGGCCATGGTGGGGGAAACACATCACTGGGAGTGGGCTCAGAGAGTTCAAAAAGCCTTTTCAGTGTCTAGCTGTTCTCTGCTTCCTGTGCCTGCTTGAAGATGTGAACCTTGCCTTTCTGCTCCAGCTCCTGCCACCATGCGTCCCCACCATGATGGACTCTAATTCCCTGGAACTGTCAATCATAAGCTCAAATAAACTCTTCTTTTAGAAGTTCCCTTGGTCATGGTGGTTCTATCATAACAACAGAAACAATACAAAGTACTGTTACTGCTCTCGGTTGCCCATCTTGATTATAAGGCTCTGCTGATAAAGGCATTGCCTGTACACTGTCATCACAGGACAGAGAAATCAAGCTGGAGGGGTTCTTCCCTACTGGTTAGCTTTCATAGAGCCAGAAGGTGCCATTGTAGGCTGCTGAGGGATAAAAGTTATCAAAAGGCTTATCTCGCTGTCAATTCTGGCAACTACAATAATGACCTCCAGGCAAGATGTGCCCTGTAGTGCACAATGGCATTATGTAACTAACTGCTTCCTATAATTGGATGTGAGTGCTCCACATTGGGCACTCATGCCTGGTTCTGTAAACCTTGTCAAAATCTCATGGCTCAGGAGGTTAGAGGCCCAAGATGGGGAATGTGCTACTATCACTTTGCTAAAGAGCCATGTGGCCAAACTGCCTTCTAAATACTAATGCTTATACACACAGATGAGTGCTGCCGCCTAGTGTTCATCAGATAAGCTTCTAATGGCAGTGAGTGGCCCTTAACGTGAAAACCTGTGTCTGAACAAAATTCTGAGAATAAGTGATTGTGTTTGGCCAAAAATGGGACGGCTATATCGCCCCCTCTGAGGTTCAGGGAGCATTGCAGAAACGGACAGAAAGAATGTAAGAGGATGGGGAGATGTACAGCAAAAAGACATTTTCTATACTTGACATAGCTCTTGTGCTTATGAACCCACCCCAGCCATGGTTATCTACATAAGACGTGCAAGGTTTCTCACAGCAACATTTCGTCATGGGTGGAGGAGGAGTCCATGAGCCCCACTCCTCCCTGAGAGACTCTTGGCATTACTGATGTTGGGAGAAGGTGCGCCATTTTCCTCAGTGTAGCCACAGACAACGCAGCTTTGCTCCAGTTAGTAACCTCCTACTCATGCTTGGGCAAGAAACTAAATCAATTCAGTAGGTCACCCACAAAAAGAAGGCATGAAAATACGAGGTATGATTTGTTGGGAAGGAGAGTTTCAGTGGGACAAGGATGAGAGAGAGGCATGGGGGTACAAGTGACTAAGATTCATTATATAAATGTATGGAACAGTCAAACAATAAAAATGGATTTTTAAATGATCATAGAAAATGTTCATTCATGAGAAGCTCACATAATTTTTTTAAATTTTTTTTTTTATGTGTATGAGTGTACTGTCTGCATGTAGGTCTGTGCACCTGTGTTGTGCAATGCCGTGGAGGTCAGAAGAGGGTGTTGGATTCCCCTGGAACTGGAGTTAAAGATGGTTCTCAGCCGCCATGTGGGTGCTGGGGATCAAACCCCGGTCCTCTGCAAGAGCAGTTGGTGCTCTTAACTGCTAGGCCATCTCTCCAGCCCCACATAAACAGATTTTTACCAGTAGTCTAGTAAAGACAAAAAGCACATAGCAACAATTTATGAAAAAACATAAATAGAATTACACAAAATCATATTAACTAGAAATATAATGCTCAATTTAAATGAAAGGGAAAGTAATTTTAACAAATAAGCAATGATGAATAATTTAATGTGCTCAAAGTACAAAGGGATATTATTCTCTACTATAAAATATAAAATTACTGTAATTTTTTGTAAAGAAAAATAGATCAAGAAACTTGAAAGAAAAAAGACATTCTTAGAAATGACTAATTGGGCAGCTTAAAGTAAAACAAGTGATACTTGTATTCTTTCTTGGGACTATTAAATAGCAAAACAAAAAATGGTAAGAAGAAATATAAATTCTTAACATTTTTGTATTTGGAAATTTTTGTGTTTCTCTTCATATAGTTCGTGAAGGAGTTTACTGGATCTAGCCCACAACAGAACCTCCATTTGCATATATAACATTTAAATGTATCTAGGAGCTTTCCCTAGCCCTCAAAAGTCTCTGGAGAGATGGCCTAGCGGTTAAGAGCGCCAACCGCTCTTACAGAGGACCCGGGTTCGATCCCCAGCACCCACATGGCGGCCGAGAGCCGTCTGAAACTCCAATTCCAGGAGAACTCCAGTTCCAGGGGAATCCAACACCCTCTTCTGACCTCCGCGGCATTGCACGACACGGGTGCACAGACTTGCATGCAGACAGTACATTCATACACATACAGAAATAAATAAAATAAATTTAAAAAAAAGTCTCAAGAATAGAAACCAGTGAATGCGAACATTCACAAAGTACATAGGCAGAGAGTTCTGATCAGCAGATAATCACAATGCAATTCTAATCCTTGGAGTAAAAAAAAAACATCTTCCCCCTGCAGATCTCCTGCAGCAGTCTGCAATGGTGTCTGCAAGAGTCCTAACTGCTGAGTCTTTGATTTAATGAAAACTTAGGGAAAGCAATTCCGTTCACTGCAGGGATGGCTTTGTTCCTCCATTATGATTCTTTTTTAATGAGAAAGATGATTGTAAGGATAAACTCTATTCCTCTGAATTTTTACACTAATTACATACAAAGCACTATTTTGGCAGAAGGAGAGTTATCTGCTTCAGGCAATACAGTTATCATCTTGTAACCACCCTTCAGTCTCCCACACTAACACTGGGGCTTCGTGCCAGGAATGAGTATTGCTCTTCGTCAGCTCTCAGCATGGAAAGATGAATGCCTAAAGATTTTCCGAATTAACAGTCAACATGGACTCCAGATACAACAGTGAGACAATCCTTTCCACAAGCTGATATGCTGCTCTGAATGATAGAATCAATGCAGGGAATTCATTAATGAAGTATTTAGTATGGGGAATGAGGGAGGGTGTGATATATAAAGTGTGCTTGTGTTTGTTTGTGTGAATTTATATGAAGACTCATTAAAAGGAGAAGGTGGTTTTGCATATTCATACCAGGTTCTTTCAATCTGAAAGTCATTTACTGTTCTGATACTGAGGGCTCTGTGTACAGTATCAGCTTATTTGAGATTCATATTTCTTAGCACAAATAAGACATGTATTACTGGATGCTCTAAGTTTTATTAAGACTGTGGGAGACTCCGTTTGGTGCAGATTTATCCTGTACACACCGTATATGCATAGAATGTGTGTATTTGGCATCATTTGGTACAGTTAGGGCTTGATGGACCATGTACTACTACAAAGTTCCTTGGTATTCTCAAAGGATGCCACAATGAAGTAAGACATGTTAAATCACATTTCCTGATATCCATAAGTGACTGAAAAAAATAGCTTCATGTTTGAAAACTATAGGCCCAACATTATATTATTCCATCTAGGCAGAGTTAGACAACTTTCTTTCATCAACTTTACTGAATTGTAATTTAGACATGATAAATGTCACTTCTTTAAGTACACAGAAGAGTCTTGACGAATGTATATATTTATATAATGTCTATAACAATAGAGATACAGAAAACAATGTCCAAAGGTTTTCTTGGTTCCTTCCATAGCCTTCTGTCCCTCTCAGGCTCCACAAATCATGGATCTAATTTTTGTCATCATTATTTTGCTTTTTCCAATAATCCATCATTAACAACACAGTATGCATTATCCAGAGTATAAACTTTTGCACCTGGTTTCTTGAACTTAGCACAATGCTCTTGAAATGAGTTTGTATTGTTGACTGTATCAGTACTTTTTTGTTTTTATTTATGCACAGTACTAGATTGCACAAGTTTATTGCATTTTTCATTTTTATTTGTTTATTATTTGTATGTATGATACATATGTGGATGTTAGAGTACACCGTCAGGAGTCAGTTCTCTCCTTCCATGTGTCCTTTGGGGATTGACCTCGGGTCATCAGGCTTCTGTGGTCTTTATCCACTGAACCATCTCATTGGCCAATCCTGTTACCCCACATTTTTTTTTTCTCTTTTGAAACAGGGTCTCACTATATAGCTCTGACTGACTTGATACTATGTAGCTAAAACTGGTCTCAAATTTGTGGCAATCTTATTTTTTTAGTTCCTGGGTACTGGGATTTCAGGTATACACCACCATGCCCAGTTTTGTTTCCTTCCATAAGCTAATGGGTACTTGGGGGTGGTAATTTATAGTTTTTTTTTTTAGCAATCATAACTAAATCATCAGTATCCATTTGCATATAGATTTGTATATGAACATTATGTTTTTCCTTCTCTTGGAAGAGTAACTTTGGGGTCATATAGCATGTGTATGTTTAACATTACAAATAGATGCCAAGTTGTATTCAAAAGCAGTGTTACCATTTTACAATCCCATTGTTTCATAAGAGCTCCTCCACCTGCTTTTTTTAGGCAGTTTTTCTAGAACTAGATTCACATTTTCTTTTATAATTTTTCCTAACATGTTATGTCTAGTCTCTCAACCCTGAACTTACACTTCCCCATTCCAACAACATGGGTTTTCTCAAGAAGCATTCAGCTCAGAAACCTCTGAAGTACAATTGTTCTATACTATAGGGACTAAAACTCTCCAATCATACTTAAGAAGTAAAAATAAATGTCATCTGATAAGGAATAGGCATGGAAGGTTGCCAAGTAATTTCCCACAAGGGAAGCATTTTAAGAGATTCCAATAAAAATTACCTCACCAGACTTAGGTAATTGACAGTACTATTTCCCCCACGACTCCCAGGAGACATATAATTCCATATTTACATTTGCCAAGTGATTTCCTATCCTACCAACCCACTAACGGTCCCTTCTCTTCAGTGGTTTAGTAAGGATTATCCAGGGAATTAGAAACTGACTGTGCATGGAGGTTGCCCTGGTCTTCTGCTCTGAGGAAACCCTGGATTCTACTTCAATTCATTTTACTGCTTTGGTCTGGGATTTTGACTGTTTGTAGTAAACAGTAAAAAAATCTAACACACACAAGGGCAGAAATTTCCATAGGCAGAGCAGTGTCAGAACCTAAGAAGGAGATCTTCAGGTCTCATACGCTGAGGGATGCCAGACACTTAAGTTTCCAAGACTTTGTTGTGGCTCTCTGAGAAGCCTATTTTATTCCATATAAAGTTCCACATTTTTTTTTTTTGTTTTGTTTTGTTTTTTTGAGACAGGGTCTCCCTGTAGCCCCAGTTATCCTGGAACTCGCTCTGTAGACCAGGCTGGCCTTGACCTCACAGAGATCCGCCTGCCTCTGCCTCCCGAGTGCTAGGATTAAAGGCGCGCGCCACCATGCCTGGCAGTTTATTTTTAAAAAAAATGATAACGATAGCAATAAACTTGAGGGCAAGTAATTTACAAATAATATAAATTTAGTTCTCTAAATGCTCAAACCTGTCAAGTCCAAGATCAAAGTAAAGCAGGAGTGGTATTTACAAAACCCCACTTTGTGACTACATCTTCCAGAGGAGACACTGTGTCCTCATGTGGAAGAAGGGACCCAAAGAATGGAACTTGCTCCCTCGAGCCCATTTATGAGGCTCTAATCCATTCATGATTGGTGAGTCACAGTCTAATCCCCTCCTGAAGGCCCTACTTCTCAATTTTGTTGTAATGGGAATCAAGTTTCAACATGAATTTTGCAAGAAACACAAACATTCAAACCATAATATTTTATCCCTGCTCCACCAAAATTGAGAAGCATAAAAGCAAGATTTAAAAATGTGGAACTGGGGACTGGAGAGATGGCCTAGCGGTTAAGAGCGCCGACCGTTTCTTACAGAGCGACCGGGTTCGATCCCCCGCACCCCCATGGCGGCCGGCGAAAACCGTCTGAAAACTGCAATTCCAGGAGAACTCCAGTTCCAGAGGGAATCCGAGACCCTCTTCTGACCTCGCGGCATTGCACAACACGGGTGCACAGACCTCAATGCAGACAGTACATCATTACACTACAGAAATAAATAAAATTAATTAAAAAAAAAAAAAAATGTGGAACTGCAGGCATGAGTGGCGCGGCCTTTAATCTAGCACTTGGGAGGCAGAGGCAGGCGGATCTCTGTGAGGTTCAAGGCCAGCCTGGTCTTACAGAGCGAGTTCCCAGGATAACTGGGGCTACAGGGAGACCCTGTCTTCAAAAAAACAAAAACAAAACAAAAAAAAAATGTGGAACTTTATATGGAATAATAATAGGCTTCTCAGAGAGCCACAACAAAGTCTTGGAAACTTAAGTGTCTGGCATCCCTCAGCGTATGAGACCTGAAGATCTCCTTCTTAGGTTCTGACACTGCTCTGCCTATGGAAATTTTGCCCTTGTGTGTGTTAGATTTTTTTACTGTTTACTACAAACAGTCAAAATCCCAGACCAAAGCAGTAAAATGAATTGAAGTAGAATCCAGGGTTTCCTCAGAGCAGAAGACCAGGGCAACCTCCATGCACAGTCAGTTTCTAATTCCCTGGATAATCCTTACTAAACCACTGAAGAGAAGGGACCGTTAGTGGGTTGGTAGGATAGGAAATCACTTGGCAAATGTAAATATGGAATTATATGTCTCCTGGGAGTCGTGGGGGAAATAGTACTGTCAATTACCTAAGTCTGGTGAGGTAATTTTTATTGGAATCTCTTAAAATGCTTCCCTTGTGGGAAATTACTTGGCAACCTTCCATGCCTATTCCTTATCAGATGACATTTATTTTTACTTCTTAAGTATGATTGGAGAGTTTTAGTCCCTATAGTATAGAACAATTGTACTTCAGAGGTTCTGAGCTGAATGCTTCTTGAGAAAACCCATGTTGTTGGAATGGGGAAGTGTAAGTTCAGGGTTGAGAGACTAGACATAACATGTTAGGAAAAATTATAAAAGAAAATGTGAATCTAGTTCTAGAAAAACTGCCTAAAAAAAGCAGGTGGAGGAGCTCTTATGAAACAATGGGATTGTAAAATGGTAACACTGCTTTTGAATACAACTTGGCATCTATTTGTAATGTTAAACATACACATGCTATATGACCCCAAAGTTACTCTTCCAAGAGAAGGAAAAACTAATGTCTATATACAAATCTATATGCAAATGGATACTGATGATTAGTTTATTGTTGCTAAAAAAAAAAACTAAATTTACACCCCCAAGTACCATTAGCTTATGGACGGAAAAACAACTGGGCATGGTGGTGTATACCTGACAATCCCAGTACCCAGGAACTCAAAAATAAGATTGCCACAAATTTGGACCGTTTTAGCTACATAGTTCAAGTGTCCATGAGCACTATATAGTGAGACCCTGTTTCAAAAGAGAAAAAAAAAAAGTGGTGGTAACAGGATTGGCCCATGAGATGGTTCAGTGGTAAAGACCACAAGAAGACCTGATGACCCGAGGTCAATCCCCAAGGACCAGCATGGAAGGAGGGAACTGACTCCTGACGGTGTACTCTAAAATCCAAATATGTATCATCATACAAAATAATACAAAATAAAAAAAATGAAAAAATGCAAAAACTTGTGCAATCTGCATGTGCATAAATAAAAACAAAAAGTACTGATACAGTCAACAATACAAACTCATTTCAAGAGCATTGTGCTAAGTTCAAGAAACCAGGTGCAAAAGTTTATACTCTGGATAATGCATACTGTGTTGTTAATGATGGGATTATTGGAAAAAAAAGCAAATATGATGAAAAACATTAGATCCTTGATTTGTGGAGCCTGAGAGGGACAGAAGGCTATGGAAGGAACCAAGAAAACCTTTGGACATTGTTTTCTGATCTTATTGTTATAGACATTATATAAATATATACATTCGTCCAGACTCTTCTGTGTACTCTAAAGAAGTGAATTTATCATGTCTAAATTACAATTCAGTAAAGTTGATGAAAGAAAGTTGTCTAACTCTGCCTAGATGGAATAATATAATGTTGGGCCTATAGTTTTCAAACATGAAGCTATTTTTTTCAGTCACTTATGATATCAGGAAATGTGATTTAACATGTCTTACTTCATTGTGGCATCCTTTGAGAATACAAGGAACTTTGTAGTAGTACATGGTCCATCAAGCCCTAACTGTACAATGATGCCAAATACACACATTCTATGCATATACGGTGTGTACAGGATAAATCTGCACCAAACGGAGTCTCCCACAGTCTTAATAAAACTTAGAGCATCCAGTAATACATGTCTTATTTGTGCTAAGAAATATGAATCTCAAATAAGCTGATACTGTACACAGAGCCCTCAGTATCAGAACAGTAAATGACTTTCAGATTGAAAGAACCTGGTATGAATATGCAAAACCACCTTCTCCTTTTAATGAGTCTTCATATAAATTCACACAAACAAAACACACAGCACACTTTATATATCACACCCTCCCTCATTCCCCATACTAAATACTTCATTAATGAATTCCCTGCATTGATTCTATCATTCAGAGCAGCATATCAGCTTGTGGAAAGGATTGTCTCACTGTTGTATCTGGAGTCCATGTTGACTGTTAATTCGGAAAATCTTTAGGCATTCATCTTTCCATGCTGAGAGCTGACGAAGAGCAATACTCATTCCTGGCACGAAGCCCCAGTGTTAGTGTGGGAGACTGAAGGGTGGTTACAAGATGATAACTGTAGTTGCTGAAGCCGATAACTCCCTTCTGCCAATCAATAGTGCTTGTATGTAATTAGTGTAACAAATTCAGAGGAATAGAGTTATCCTTACAATCATCTTTTCATTAAAAATAGAATCATCCTACATGGAGGAACAAAGCCATCCCTGCAGTGAACGGAATTGCTTTCCCTAAGTTTTCATTAAATCAAAGACTCAGCAGTTAGGACTCTTGCAGACACCATTGCAGACTGCGCAGGAGATCTGCAGGGGAAATGTTTTTTTTTTTACTCCCAAGATTAGAATTGCATTGTGATTATCTGCTGATCAGAACTCTCTGCCTATGTACTTTGTGAATGTTCGCATTTCACTGGTTTCTTTCTTAGACTTTTTTTAAATTTATTTTATTTATTTCTGTATGTGTATGAATGTACTACTGCCTGCAGGTCTGTGCACCCGTGTCGTGCAATGCCGCGAGGTCCGAAGAGGGTGTTGGATTCCCCTGGAACTGGAGTTCTCCTGGAATTGGAGTTTCAGACGGCTCTCGGCCGCCAGTGGGTGCTGGGGATCGGAACCCGGTCCTCTGTAAGAGCGTTATGGAGCTCTTAACCGCTAGGCCATCTCTCCAGAGACTTTTGAAGGGCTAGGGAAAGCTCCTAGATACATTTAAATGTTATATATGCAAATGGAGGTTCTGTTGTGGGCTAGATCCAGTAAACTCCTTCACGAACTATATGAAGAGAAACACAAAAATTTCCAAATACAAAAATGTTAAGAATTTATATTTCTTCTTACCATTTTTTGTTTTGCTATTTAATAGTCCCAAGAAAGAATACAAGTATCACTTGTTTTACTTTAAGCTGCCCAATTAGTCATTTCTAAGAATGTCTTTTTTCTTTCAAGTTTCTTGATCTATTTTTCTTTACAAAAAATTACAGTAATTTTATATTTTATAGTAGAGAATAATATCCCTTTGTACTTTGAGCACATTAAATTATTCATCATTGCTTATTTGTTAAAATTACTTTCCCTTTCATTTAAATTGAGCATTATATTTCTAGTTAATATGATTTTGTGTAATTCTATTTATGTTTTTTCATAAATTGTTGCTTATGTGCTTTTTGTCTTTACTAGACTACTGGTAAAAATCGTTTATGTGGGGCTGGAGAGAGGGCCCTAGCAGGAAGAGCACCAATGCTCTTGCAGCGGACGGGGGGTTTGATCCCCAGCACCCCATGGCGGCTGAGAAACATCTTAACTCAGTTCCAGGGGAATCCAACACCCTCTTCTGCACTCCACGGCATTGCACAACACAGGTGCACAGACACATGCAGACAGTCACTCATAACACATAAAAAAAAAAATTAAAAAATTATGTGTGTGAGCTTCTCATGAGAATGAACATTTTCTATGTATCATTAAAAATCCATTTTTATTGTTTGACCGTTCCTACATTTTATAATGAATCTTAGTTACTTGTACCCCCATGCCTTCTCTCATCTTGCCCACTGAAACTCTCTTCCCAAAACAAATAATCCTCGTTTTCATGCCTTCTTTTTGTGGGTGACCTACTGAATTGATTTAGTTTCTTGCCCGGGCAAGAAACTAAATCAATTCAGTAGGTCACCCACAAAAAGAAGGCATGAAATACGAGGATGTATTTGTTTTGGGAAGAGAGTTTCAGTGGGCAAGATGAGAGAGAGGAATGGGGGTAAAGTAACTAAGATTAGTTATTAAATGTATGGAACGGTCACAAAGAAAATGGATTTTTAAATGATACATAGAAATGTTCATTCACTGAGAAGTCACATCACATAAATTTTTTTAATTTTTTTTTTAGGTTTGAGTGATGTCTGCATGTAGGTCTGTGCACCTGGGTGTTGTGCAATGCCACGTTCAGAGTCCAGACCCTGCAGAAGAGGGTGTTGGATGGTTCCCCTGGAACGTGAGTTAAGAGTGTTTCCAGGCCGCCGATGGGGGCTGGGGATCAAACCCCCGTCCTGCTGCAAGAGCAGTTGGTGCTCTTACCTGCTAGGGCCTCTCTCCAGCCCACATAAACGATTTTTACCAGTAGTCTAGTAAAGACAAAAAGCACATAGCAACAATTTATGAAAAAACATAAATAGAATTACACAAAATCATATTAACTAGAAATATAATGCTCAATTTAAATGAAAGGGAAAGTAATTTTAACAAATAAGCAATGATGAATAATTTAATGTGCTCAAAGTACAAAGGGATATATTCTCTACTATAAAATATAAAATTACTGTAATTTTTTGTAAAGAAAACATAGATCACGAAACTGAAAGAAAAAAGACATTCTTAGAAATGACTAATTGGGCAGCTTAAAGTAAAACAAGTGATACTTGTATTCTTTCTTGGGACTATTAAATAGCAAAACAAAAAATGGTAAGAAGAAATATAAATTCTTAACATTTTTGTATTTGGAAATTTTTGTGTTTCTCTTCATATAGTTCGTGAAGGAGTTTACTGGATCTAGCCCACAACAGAACTCCATTGCATATATACATTTAAATGTATCTAGGGCTTTCCCTGCCCTTCAAAAGTCTCTGGAGAGATGGCCTGCGGTTAAGAGCCCAACGCTCTTACAGAGGACCGGGTTCGATCCCCAGCACCCACTGGCGGCCCGAGAGCCGTCTGAAACTCCAATTCCAGAGAACTCCAGTTCCAGGGGAATCCAACACCCTCTTGACCTCGCGGCATTGCACGACACGGTGCACAGACCTGCATGGCAGTAGTACATTCTATACACTACAGAAATAAATAAAATAAATTGAAAAAAAGTCTAAGAGAAAACCAGTGAATGCGAACATTCACAAAGTACATAGGCAGAGAGTTCTGATCAGCAGATAATCACACTCAATTCACTGGGTAAAAAAAAAAACATTTCCCCTGCAATCTCCTGCGCAGTCTGCAATGGTGTCTGCAAGAGTCCTAACTGCTGAGTCTTTGATTTAATGAAAACTTAGGGAAAGCAATTCCGTTCACTGCAGGGATGGCTTTGTTCCTCCATGTATGAGGGGTTCTAGGTTTTTAATGAAAAGATGATATGTAAGGATAAACTCTATTCCTCTGAATTTGTTATCACTGAATTACAATACACAGCACTATTATTGGCAGAAGGAGAGTTATCTGGCTTCAGGCATACAGTTATCATCTTGTAACCACCCTTCAGTCTCCCACACTAACACTGGGGCTTCGTGCCAGGAATGAGTATTGCTCTTCGTCAGCTCTCAGCATGGAAAGATGAATGCCTAAAGATTTTCCGAATTAACAGTCAACATGGACTCCAGATACAACAGTGAGACAATCCTTTCCACAAGCTGATATGCTGCTCTGAATGATAGAATCAATGCAGGGAATTCATTAATGAAGTATTTAGTATGGGGAATGAGGGAGGGTGTGATATATAAAGTGTGCTTGTGTTTGTTTGTGTGAATTTATATGAAGACTCATTAAAAGGAGAAGGTGGTTTTGCATATTCATACCAGGTTCTTTCAATCTGAAAGTCATTTACTGTTCTGATACTGAGGGCTCTGTGTACAGTATCAGCTTATTTGAGATTCATATTTCTTAGCACAAATAAGACATGTATTACTGGATGCTCTAAGTTTTATTAAGACTGTGGGAGACTCCGTTTGGTGCAGATTTATCCTGTACACACCGTATATGCATAGAATGTGTGTATTTGGCATCATTTGGTACAGTTAGGGCTTGATGGACCATGTACTACTACAAAGTTCCTTGGTATTCTCAAAGGATGCCACAATGAAGTAAGACATGTTAAATCACATTTCCTGATATACATAAGTGACTGAAAAGAAATAGCTTCATGTTTGAAAACTATAGGCCCAACATTATATTATTCCATCTAGGCAGAGTTAGACAACTTTCTTTCATCAACTTTACTGAATTGTAATTTAGACAGATGAAATTTCACTCTTTAGAGTACACAGAAGAAGTCTTGACGATGTATATTTTATATAATGGTCTATAACAATAGAGATACAGAAAACAAGTCCAAAGGTTTTCTTGGTTCCTTCCATAGCCTTCTGTCCCTCTCAGGCTCCACAAATCAGGATCTATTTTTTCATATTATGTTGCTTTTTTTCCAATAATCCATCATTAACAACACAGTATGCATTATCCAGAGTATAAACTTTTGCACCTGGTTTCTTGAACTTAGCACAATGCTCTTGAAATGAGTTTGTATTGTTGACTTAATCAGACTTTTTGTTTTTATTTATGCACAGTACTAGATTGCACCATATTCTTTGCATTTTTCATTTTTATTTTTTTGTATATTTTGTAATGTGATGATACATATGTGGATTGTTAGAGTTACACCGTCAGGATGTCAGTTCTCTCCTTCCATGTGGTTCCTTGGGGATTGACTCGGGTCATCAGGTTGTTAGTGGCCTCCTTCACCTCTGAACCATCTCATTGGGCCAATCCTGTTACCCCACACTTTTTTTTTTCTCTTTTGAAACAGGGTCTACACATATAAGGAGGCCTCAGGCTGACTTGAACTAGGTAGGCTAAAACGGGTCTCAAATTTGTGGCAATCTTTATTTTTTTCGAGTGTCCTGGGTTACTGGGATTAATCAGGTATACACCACATTGGGGCCCAGTTTGTTTCCTCCATAAGGCTAATGGTACTTGGGGGTGGTAAATTATAGGTTTTTTTTTTTAGCAATCAATAAACTAAAGTCACAGTATCCATTTGCATATGATTTGTATATAGGAACATTATGTTTTTCCTTCTCTTGGAAGAGTAACTTTGGGGTCATATAGCATGTGTATGTTTAACATTACAAATAGATGCCAAGTTGTATTCAAAAGCAGTGTTACCATTTTACAATCCCATTGTTTCATAAGAGCTCCTCCACCTGCTTTTTTTAGGCAGTTTTTCTAGAACTAGATTCACATTTTCTTTTATAATTTTTCCTAACATGTTATGTCTAGTCTCTCAACCCTGAACTTACACTTCCCCATTCCAACAACATGGGTTTTCTCAAGAAGCATTCAGCTCAGAAACCTCTGAAGTACAATTGTTCTATACTATAGGGACTAAAACTCTCCAATCATACTTAAGAAGTAAAAATAAATGTCATCTGATAAGGAATAGGCATGGAAGGTTGCCAAGTAATTTCCCACAAGGGAAGCATTTTAAGAGATTCCAATAAAAATTACCTCACCAGACTTAGGTAATTGACAGTACTATTTCCCCCACGACTCCCAGGAGACATATAATTCCATATTTACATTTGCCAAGTGATTTCCTATCCTACCAACCCACTAACGGTCCCTTCTCTTCAGTGGTTTAGTAAGGATTATCCAGGGAATTAGAAACTGACTGTGCATGGAGGTTGCCCTGGTCTTCTGCTCTGAGGAAACCCTGGATTCTACTTCAATTCATTTTACTGCTTTGGTCTGGGATTTTGACTGTTTGTAGTAAACAGTAAAAAAATCTAACACACACAAGGGCAGAAATTTCCATAGGCAGAGCAGTGTCAGAACCTAAGAAGGAGATCTTCAGGTCTCATACGCTGAGGGATGCCAGACACTTAAGTTTCCAAGACTTTGTTGTGGCTCTCTGAGAAGCCTATTTTATTCCATATAAAGTTCCACATTTTTTTTTTGTTTTGTTTTGTTTTTTGAGGACGAGGTCTCCTGTAGCCCCAGTTATCCGGGAACTCGCTCTGGAAGACCAGGTGGGCCTTGACCTCACAGAAGCTCCGCCCGCCTCTGCCTCCCAAGTGCTAAGATTAACAGGCGCGCGCCCACTATGCCTGGCATCCACATATTTTTTTTTTTTTTTAATGTAATTTTATTTATTTCTGTATGTGTTATGATGTACTGTCTGCATTGAGGTCTGTGCACCCGTGTTTGTTGCAAATGCGCGGAAGGTCAGAAGAGGGTCTCGGATGTTCCCTCTGGAACTGGGAGTGCTCCTGGAATTTGCGTTTCAGACGGTTTTCGACGGCCGCCATGTGGGTGCGGGGGATCGAACCCGGTCGCTCTTAAGAAAACGGTCGCGCTCTTAACCGCTAGGCCATCTTCTCCAGTCCCGCAGTTCCACGATTTTTTAAATCTTGCTTTTATGCTTCTCNATGAGTGCTCTCTTAGTACAGTTAGAGACTTTCATGCAAAGTGATACACACATGATAGAAAAATGGAAAGTTTGTTTCATGAATCTTCCCAAAAAACAAGATACATGTGATGCTTATCAAATTGCTTTTTGCTAGATGTTTTTTTATTCAAACTTGGAAGTGCCTACAGATTTCTTAACAATGAAAAAGCAAACTCTGCAGAGCTAGTTACTAGGAATATGGAAGGAATACTCGAGGGTCTGTATGTGAAAGGTGGCAGACATTTCTTTTCCATTCATATGTTCCTAACTCCTCTTTTACTACCACCAGTACTGAAGAGAGGACACAGCTCTGCAAGTGCTTCTGCTTCACCCTCAGCATCTGCCTTTATTCTACAATCCTGAGTTTCCTGAATTAGACAGACAAAAATGTAGAGAAATGGTAGTAAACACATTGATTACTATTATGTAGGAACTGCTAAAAGTAGTTCTGGAGAAAGAGATTACCATTGTAATTGGTAAGAAAATTATGGGTCAAAAATTGGTGAAAAATGCTTCCTTGGTAATAAATAGATCTTAGTTCACTCTTGATTTTAAAAGCCTGTCCTATTTCTTGCTTCGATATCACAAAAGCAAGGGCTCCATCTTCAGCTGTACCGCAGCCTTCGCCCATACTGTTTAGTCTTTGCATTCTGTGTCTCTCAGTTTTCTAATTTCAGTTAGCATTACATGGAATTTTAAGAAAAGAAGAAATATGCGGACACAAGGGAGAGTCTTCTTGTATTTCTTGGGCAGATGTTTAGGTTTTGAAGCCTCACTCTGCTTTCTTAGTAATGTGCCTGAAGGCCTTACTTTGGACATAAGCATAAAGTATTTGAATTTTTAGCTTTTCTTCAATGGATACATTTTAACTTCCTGAATACTTCACAGTGTGGTTAAAGTGGCAGTACTCTAAATTATACCTGAATTTGCAAACTTCATACAGGGTCAATGAAAGTACATTTTTGAAGTACACTTCTAACTAGAGTCTTATTAACTGAAGTTCTTTGTTAGGAATAGAAGTGTATTTTGAATTTTTGACTCAGGAAGAAAGCCTAGCTCCATCCATTTAGGATACACTTAGAATTTATTCAACAAGATATAATGCTTTTTTTCCAGATTGGGTCTCTCTAGGCCCCCTAAAACTTGCTATATATAGACCAGGCTAGCCTTGATCTCACAGAGACCTGGCTCTACCCCCCTGAGTCCTGGCATTAAAGGCATGCACCTCTGTGTCTAACTAAGCTATAATGTTTTAAAGGATGACAATTCCCAAACATTTCAGGTATTCCTTGCTAGTCAAGGGCAAATTCATAAAAGCTTTTTACTAGAATTTATACTGACTGACCGGGCGTGGTGGTGCATGCCTTTAATCCTAGCACTTGGGAGGCAGAGGCAGGCAGATCTTTGTGAATTCAAGGCCANGCCACCTCAAACACGCACATTCATTTTGCCCACATCCCTCTTACTGGCTCCAATATGCTTGATGCATCCTTTTACTTGAAAACAACTCTCACTCACACCTAAGGCCCAGCCCAATGACCAGATGGGATTGGGAGTAAGGCAGGGACCTTAAGCACCAGAGTTGTGTGTATGGTACACACCCCTGTGGCCAGGAGCTGTGAGTCATTTGAGGACCTGCCCAATGCCAAGAACTATTTCAATGGAGACAGCTACTGGGTATTTATTTTCTCTAACCCCATGTTATTTACTTCAGGTGGAAAATTACCAATAGTAACATCCATGTGTAATGTCCGTGCATGTGGAAATTACCAACACTCACACACATGCTTTCTCTCTTTTTTTTGTCTTTTGGTCTTTTCAAGACAGGGCCTTCTTCAGCAAATCCTACCGGTGGGTGCCATCACCACCAGCTCCAAGGGGCAACAAAACTGCCCCACCCAAAACAAAACTGTTCTAAGGATCCATTTCCAGCCCTGAATCTGGTCCACAGAGGTCTCAAAAAATAATTCCAAAGTAAGCAAGTTACCTTTTTGAAATTAAACACAATCCAAAATGGATCTTTAAACAGTCAACTCTAAGGCTGATTCCTATAAACAATTACCACCTGTTGTGAAGCATTTGAGAGACTAAGAGACAATAAATTTAGAGATGTCTACAGTTTCCACATTTTAGGCCTTTAAATGCATTTTTTTTTTTCGTCTTTTCAAGACAGGGTCTCCCTGCAGTCCCAGCTGTCCTGGAACTCACTCTGTAGACCAGGCTGGCCTTGAACTCACAAAGATCCGCCTGCCTCTGCCTCCCGAGTGCTAGGATTAAAGGCGTGCGCCACCACGCCCGGCCTTTCTCCCAAATCTTAAAGTCTGAATAAAAGATTATTATGTTTTCAGAACACAGAAGTGAGTCAGACTATACAAAATTAATGTAATTACTATGTTGATTTCCAGATGTTAGCTTAATGCCAGCCTATTAAGACTCTGAAGATGAAACTTAAATAAACCTAGTCAATAAACAACCAAATACCAACATGCAAAAAATGTCAGTGGTCATCAAGGGCGATGGTGAAAATCTCCAGAAAGAGCACTGCACTGTAGGAACTGACTCTTTCCATCACTTACTGGGAAATCACCAGAGAGCTGTGCACTGTAGGATCTAATTCTCCAAGGCTGACTGTGAAACTGTTAGAGAAAGCACTGTGTCATAGGAAATGACTCTCCCCATTGCTGAAAGAGAAATCACCAGAGAGAGCAATGCACTAAAGGAGCTGATTCTGTCCATCGCTGACTGGAAAGGCTTCCTCAGCCCTTTCTTTCAAAGGCCTCCAGATTCCTTGCTGCTGTCAGCTTAGTCTCCAGCCTTTCTGCCTTGTCCACACTGTCTCCTCCTGACGTCATTGCTGAGCCTCACCTGACATCATGCCCCATTTGTTTCCTGTTCAGGGTTTTGAAATTCAAGGAACATGAATGTTTCTTTTATTGTAAAGAGATCCCTGTATCTCTTCTGAACCTCACATGAAAAGGCAGGTACCTATAGGTGCCCAGCCTTTCCAGCCCTGGCTGGTCACAGCTTCTATCTTTTCCCAGCACATGTTCCCAAGAAGTTTTATTGTTTTCTCATTGCAAAGGGGGAAAACCAATTAATGGTCCAACCCAATCCTAAAGCCTAATAATCGTAATAACCGCAGAGCAAGCTACCCCTATTGGTACAGCAGTGGCACTGTTATCTGGGGGGTGGGGGTAATCAATAGCTACATAATTGTCCTTAAAGCCCTCTCAGTGGGAGCACACTGATGTGTGGCACTATAAAGTTGCTCAATACACATGGCAGGAGAGAACACAGGTCCTAGAGAAAACCCTAGCTCTGTCATATCTCTAGATAAGTGAAATTTCTTACCATAAGCTAAACATGGATCCTTATATTTATAGACAAGCATAGTGTGTACCACCCACCACTTACTGCAACAGATGGAGGTTGCTGCAGAGTTACACAACTTGTCAGACACGGAATATACGTCTGAGAGACGCCCAGTCCTGGGGGACATGTCTACAGTTGAACCTGTACACCTAAGGCTCATGGAACACAGTGGAGTAAGGAGTAGAGACAAGCATAATGCATCCCTCGACCCTCACCAGTGAAGCTTCCTTATACAACAGAGTGCAATGTACACAGAAACTGGCCAAGTTTTAAAGAATAAGAGGCTGCAGAGTGTATGTCCCTGGATAGGACTCCTATACCGAACCACACCCATCCACTGCTCAGGGACCATTGCAGAAGAGCCAGGGGTGGTTCATGACCACAGGAGAGCAGAGGATTTCAGGCCATTGGAAGCTTGCACATGTGAACGTGTGGCAGTGGTGGCATTGAGCACAGGACCCATGCCGGCTCAAAAAAACAAGGGTTCAGACGGGAGGAGAGAAATAGGTGGCAGGCTAGCCCAAGACTTAAAAATACTGGAGACTGACTCCTACTGGGTGAGGGAGAGTATGTCTTACTTAGGATCTCTAGATGGGCTGACTAGACTCCAGTGGCTAAATTTGCACTGAAGGACATCTGTATACAAATACTTGACTGGATAGGTCTTACCATGTATGGCAGAATGTGTGAAGTCTGGTGGGGGTTGGAGGGCCATGATGGGGGAGGGGGTCTAAACTTGATTAAGAACTGTTCTATGAAAATACGAAAGCTCAACAAAAATGAAAAAAAAAAAAAAGAGATGAGCTATATATCTATCTAAACAGAGATCCAAAGAACAATTAAAAGGAAGTCGGGCGTGGTGGCGCACACCTTTAATCCTAGCACTTGTGAGGCAGAGGCAGGCGGATCTTTGTGAGTTCAAGGCCAGCCTGGTCTACAGAGTGAGTTCCAGGACATCTGGGACCACAACAAGCAGACCCTATCTCAAAAAAAACAAAAAAAATAATAATAAGATTTGGATAACACCAGTTTCCTTGGATTGAAAGAGTATGAAGGAATCATTTACATATACAGTGGCTAACACATGATAAAGGTTCAGTAAATAGTACTATTAATATCATAACATTGAGTCTTTTCCTATGTTTAGTTTTCTAGGTTTGAATTATAATTGTTATAATTATTCTTTCTTATTTTTAGTACATGGAGTTGTTCCAAGATGCAGACTCTTATTAAATCTCTGGACTCTTGGAAAATAATATGGACAAGAACCCAAATATTGAGCTATAATTCACCATCTCACAATCCAGACTGGTGCATTAAACACCACTGAAGATGAATTTACCACCAAAAAAAAAATGCAGTATTAGACTGCTGCAAAAGTAGTCCTAATTTAATCCCATTATTCTTAATTATACACTTTATCCTGGACTAAATAATTCTATTCTGTTAATATTGACTGGAGCTCGCATCCAGTGGTTCTGCATTCATCTCTTAGCTCTTCTTTTTGGAATGTCTGAGTGAACATTCCCACAGTCTCTCAGAAATGAGTTCCTAATTGTATGCCTCTCCCATTCCCTCACTTCCTGGAGTCTTTTTCTGGCTTGAGGCACCATTCATGAAACAGTGGGATAACTGTTGAACAACACACTTATATCATTCAAATTTATTGGCTTCCAACTCACACTGAGGAATCATAGCTGAGGTTTAGTGTCCACAGCAGTCTATTCTTAAAGCAGTTATAGCTTTTGACATTAAAATAAAATAACATCAGTAGCATCAATTTTTGAGAAGCAAATAAAATCTTCTGTAGTATTTTCAACCAATTAATAAATCAATTAAGTCCTGACTGTTCATTATTGATGTGTGTATCTGTGGGGTGTATGTATGTGTTTGTGTGAGTGTGTGGATATATGCATATAGGAAGGAAGGCGAACGTGTGCCTTCACGTATGTGGACATCAGGGGTCAACTCAATTGTTCTCTACCTTAATTGTGAGGCAGAGTCTCTAACTGAACCTGGAGCTCACTAATTCAGCTAGGTCAGCTGGGGAATGAGCCCTAGGGTCTGTCTGTCTCTGGTCTCCTCAGTGTTGGCGTTACACATGTGTGTTGCTGTCCCAGCTTTTTAGGTAGATTCTAGGATCTGAACTTAGGCTCTGGTTGTAAGACAGGCACATTGGTGTCTGTGCCAACCCTCAACTACCTATCTTTATTCATTATTATCCTCTTCTAAGATCAAACCTAGTACTGGCTGAGTCATTATAACTACAATATTATTCTGGACAGAAATACAAACAAGGAAATGTAAGAATGAAATGCTGATAAATAGTTCTTATCAAAGTTTTAAAAAAGTATAATATAAGAATTGATATATATATATATCAATACATGTTCTTGTTTATTATTAGAGTATATGTTTGTCATCAAGCCTATTAATGATTATTTCCAATGGATCTTTTAGAGTCAACAGCTACAGTTTAGGGGAAATTGTTGGCTCCTTTGGGGCACCAGATAAAAGTGCTACATCAGATTTGGTTGTCTAGCCATGGGCGCTAAAAAAGTCCCTGGGATCTTGCTCCGATCCCTGGTATTTTTAATTAGAACTGCTTCTTAAAAAGACATTTTTGGTATTGACTCTTGGAAAACTTTCTTTATATGGCTTTATATACATTTAAATTTAAAAGCATCATGTTAGTCCATTCATAGGGACTCCCTTATATTTATTCCCCTTCTATTATTTCCAGACTTTGTATTTATATTTTTAACTTTCTTATGTCACTTTCCTAAAGAGCATAGATTTGTCTGAAATTCCTTCTGACAGTTCAGGACTAGCATATATAAAGCAGCTGCATTGGGCCTGTTCCAGGTTTCAGGGGAATACTCAATTTATATTCATTGAGAGGTACAAAGCACGTTAATGGGGAATCAAATCGTGAGCAACTGTATACTTCTGCAATATGTATAGTTCCCATTTCCTGCTGAATTCACACAATTTATATCTGTGATGTATTCATTCATTTTTGCTTGTGGTATTACTGCAAAATAGCAAAGTGAGATCTTCAGTTTTGAATTGTTTTACTGATGCTGCAAATGGACAAAATGTTTTCCAGTTACATCTCACATTCTCCTCGATGTTTGTAAAAGCCATATTCCAGGTGCTTGGGGGAGCCTACCTTGTCTGACAGCTAGCGTGGTGGTATAGACCAAGAACAGAAGGATGTAGTTGAGGAAACTCTGGAAGACGGGTGTGTTGGCATGGAAATCTTCTGCCAGGTACTTGCTGGTCAAACCAATTCCACAAACCAGAAGGGATAACACTTGTCCCAGAGCCACAGAGATTAACATCTCCCTGAGAAATGAAGAGACACAGTGCAGTCAGCAGGAAGTACATCAAAACAATAGTAGTTAAGTCTGTTGGTCACTCATGGCATTCAGTGGGCTGTGAACGACAAACACCATTTATTTTAATCCATTGAAGAAATCATGTGAGGAAGGTACAACTATCCCTAAGGATTTATTGAGGTGGAAACCAAAGCTATTAAAATGGTTAAGGGTTTGTTCACATAACACATAAACAGGATGAGGCAAAACTTGATTTTGAGATTACATTCCTTCAAGAGAACCTGGCTTCCAATCACTCTATTCTGGGGACTTTGAAAGAAAAGGATCATCACCTTGACACTCAGTGTTGGGTGTTAGAGATGCTGAAAGCATGCTCCACACTGGCCAGGAGTAGACATAGTCCAGTACCATCTGCAGGTACATAAACAATAACAGGAAAATCTTTGCTTTATAGATTAGACTTTCAGATCCAGAAATACTTAGGTGAGCAGACTACATAACCTCTGAAAATCCAGAAGCACTGCCTCTTGTACACTCTGAAATTCCAGAGCTCTAGCTGCACTAATGCTTTAATATGCATTGGGTCTCTGTTCTTTTGCAATTGCCCATATATTAAAACCATTATTCCTGAAATAGATTCAGCACTGTGGTGGTGTGATAATTATGCAAATATTTTCATTGCTGTTTTCATAGGCACTGCTCTTGTAGACCACTGAAGTGGGGACTAGAAGCAAGAGTCAAAATGTTCAGTTGCCATGGAGCAAGCTTTGAGGTTACACATACACACAGGCTCTGACACAGGAAAAGCTCCTGGAAATAGGAAGCAGACTTTTGTCTTCTCTGAAAGTCATTTCTAACATTTATGGTTTATTTATAGAAACAGCAATATAAAATAAGCAAAGGTATTATAAATACTTATAAACAGAAAGGCCTCAAGCAGAGGACTTGTGGTGTTCCCCAATGGAAGATGACAGTCCATTTCTTTTTCTAGAAGGGGCAGTCTTGGGCAGTAGTTTGATAGCATTTGATTTATAACAGAAAACCATATAACATGTTACTCATTCCACTTCCTCCCATAAAAAGACAATATGGGAAGGCCCGTGGACACTTGGGGGGCACTTTTCTGTCCTTGAGCTACTTCTGAGTAGTGGTCCATGACCACTGGATTCAATTTGTAAAAAGACTAGAGGATATATTTTAATTTGTTTATAATTTCTGTCTTTTGGAGACAAGGTAACCCTGTAGCCCCATCTGGCCTGGAACTCACTATGCAGACCACACTAGTCTTAGTCTCACAGGAATCTGTCTGCCTCTGCCTCTTGAGTGCCAGGATTACATACATGTATTAGTACCACTCCCAGCTTCGAGGATGTATTTTTTAAACACACATATTTAGTATGTTGTGTGCTGCTTAAATTCCTTCAATAGATTCCTACAGAAAGCAGTGAGCTGCGAGGCTTGATGGTGACACACAGAGTTGCCAGTATTCCCTTTACATTTATACTGCTCTTCCCAGAAGAGATCTGGTCTATTTCTCCTTTTCTCTAAGCCACGCTGGCCTTGCCTTGGCTTGACCACAGAGTACAGAAGAGGTATAGCTATAAATCTTCTGGGCCTACTGTTTTGCTACTTTCATGTTCTACTTTCTTAGGAAATAGCTTTCAAGTAGAGAGCCAGAGGCATACTGCTGAATACTGCTGAATACTAAGAGATACCAGGGAAATAAAAAGAGAAGCCCAGTTAGCCTCTGCTGCCTTACCTAATGTGCCAGGTACAGTACCTAAGTGATGATTTTGGATCCCCCTTCCTCAATCAAACTATGCCAGCCTAAAGCACATAGAAGAGACAAAGTATCCCGAGAAACTGCTGCTCAGCTTGGAAAGCTGAGAGAAAGAGAAAATGCTGCTGCTTTAGGGCACGCAGCTTTCCAAAGGGTTTACAGCAACAGATAACGGACAGGCTGTCCTAAGGTCCTCCCTCTACTCCCATAGCCTCTGGGACATTTGCCCCTGCTCCTCCAGCCCTGTACCATTCATTCCTCCGTGCAGCCAGAGTTGTAGACTTGGGAGTGACTGACGCTTTTATGGTGGGCCGTGGTCTTCTCTGCTCATATTCCTTTGCATAGGTTATTTGAATACTGTGTACTATGCCTTTGCCAGTCTAATTTCTATTCACTTTTTCAAGATTCGGATCGCTTGTCACTCTCCCTGACAGGCCTTCCTGCTTTCTCCCTGGGATACATCTCGCTTTTTTCTTTTGTGTCATTGCATTGCATTGTTTGTTTAACCTGCTCTGTCTTCATTGGACTGTGAACCTCATGCAGTGTTCATCAGTGCACTTACAGTCAAGTAACACCATTCAGAGGACTTTAAAATGAGAGGACTGGAAGACAGCCTAGGTGACATTGAACATGTAAGAATGCCTGGGGGGGGGGTTTAAAAAAAAAATCACCAAGGCTGAGACTATAGTAGTAGAGGGCTTGTGTAGCAAGGATAAGGTCCAGGGTTCAAGCCTAGTGCTACAAAAAATGAACACTTCTCCTTTACAAAGCAAAGCAAAGTGAGGTAAAGAAGAATCAGAATAAACTAAAGATTTTTTAAAGTTAATTTCTACGTTTTGAATTAGGATATAAAGTAGCGGCTTCACTGTGGCGTCTTTGTAAATATCTTCTCCTTGGCAACCTTCTGCTCCTCTGCCCTCGCCCTATGCTTGCTTCTTTTATTCCCCTCTGTTCTCACATCACACCTGCTGCATTACTGTCTTTTATTCTCCTCCTCAATCCTCTCTGAAGATCTCTTTTTTTCTCTTTCATGGTCCCTGTTCCAGTTTCATGACTTATAGCCCCATACATGTATATATACATATGTAAAAAACTCCCCAGGATCTGTACATGAGAGAAAATGCATAGTATTTGTCTTTCTAAGCCTAGGATGCTTTGCTTAGTAAAATAATTTTCAGTTCCATCCATTTTCCTGAAAATGTCATGATTTCATTTTTATTTACGGCTGAATAAAATTCCATTATATATACATGTATGTACTATACTTTTTTATCCATTCTTCTGCTGATAGGTATCTAAGCTGGTTCCATTTTCTTTTTTTAAAATTTTATTTATTTCTGTATGTGTATGAATGTACTGTCTGCATGTAGGTTTGTGCACCCATGTCGTGCAATGCCGCAGAGGTCAGAAGAGGGTGTTGGATTCCCCTGGAACTGGAGTTCTCCTGGAATTGGAGTTACAGACGGTTCTCAGCCACCATGTGGGTGCTGGGGATTGAACCCAGGTCCTCTGCAAGAGCAGTCGGTGCTCTTAACCACTAGGCTATCTCTCCAGCCTCTGGTTCCATTTTCTAGCTATTGTGAATAGTACAAATAAAGAGGGTGAGCATATCTCTGTGGTAGGACTTAGAGCCCTTCGGATATATGCCCAGGAGTAGTATAGTTGGGTCGTATGGTAGTTATGGGAGTTTTTTTTTTCCTAGAACCCTACATACTGATTCCCATGGTGGCTGTGCTTGTTGACACTCCTACCGTCAGTGGAAACGGACCTCTCCCCACATCCTAACCAACATGTATTAGTTTTCTTGACGTTGGCCAGTGTGACTGGAATCCATATCTGTGGTAGCTAAGGATGTTGAATACTTTCAAAAAATGTTTATTGGCCATTAGTGATGGTGCTGGTGCTTTAGCTGCCTCCTCCTCTTCCCCTTCCTTCTCCTCTTCCTCCTCCTCCTCCTCTTCCATTTTCTTCTTCTTTGAGATGAAAGTTTGTCTCAAACTCTGATGTAGAGCCAAGGATGACCTTGAACTTCCAACCCTCCTGTCCTCACTTTCAGAGTAGAGGCATGTGCTAACATATCAGGTATTTGCTGTTCTTTGTTTTCTCAGTACTAGAAATCAAACCCAGGGTTCCATACATGCCAGAAAGACACTCTGACAACTGAACCACATCCCTTGCTTTGTATTTCCATTGTAGAGAACATTCTGTTCAGTTTCTTGGCTCATTTATTGAATGGGGGATCTTGTTTTACATTTCTTTATGTCTTTTACATAGTGGTCCCCTGTCTAAAGTACAGCTAACAAAAATCCTCTCCCATTTTGTACCCTGTCTCCTCATTCTGCTATCAGTTCCTTTGTTGTGTAGAAGTATTTTTTTTTAATTTCACATAATCCAATTTGTCAAGATCTGGCAATATTTCCTTTTTTTCTTTTCTGAGACAGGGTCTGTCAGCTGGCCTGAAACTCACCATCTAGATGAGGTTAGCCTTGTTCTCACAGAGATCCATCTGCCTGCCTCCTCTGAGATTAAAGGTGTGTGCCATCATGCCCCACATTGAATTTCTATTTTAAATATTTATTTATTTATTTATTTATTTATTTATTTATTTATTTAGTATTTGTTGTGTGTCAGGGAGCTGAGTGAGTGCCATGGTTTGGATGTGCAAGTAAGAGGACAACCTGCAGGAATCAGTCATCTCGTTCTACCATATAGGTTTTGGAGATCAAAGTCAGGTCCTCAGGCTTGGCCAAAAATACCTCTACCTGCTGCATCATCTCGCTGGACCTGGAGCTCTTTTCAGAAAGTTCTTGCCATGCCTCTATCTTCAAGTGTTTCCCTGTGCTTTCTTCTAGCAGTTTCTGTGTTTCATATTTTCTGCAAGGTCCCTGATAGATTCTGAATTGATTTTTTTTTTTTTTGGTGCAGGATGGGAGATACAGATCTAATTTTGGATGTCCAGTTTCCTGAGCACTATTTGTTAAAGAAGCTCTTTCTCCAACATATTTTTGATGCCACTGCCGAAACTTAGGTGACTGTAGTTGCATGCATTTACTCCTGGGTCTTCTACTCTACTTCACTGGTCTCCATGACACTTTTTGCCACTGCTGCTCCTTCTTTGTCACCGTGTCTCTGTAGCGCGGCCTGAAATCAGGATCATGACTCCTCACCATGACTCTCTTTGTTCAGTACTGGTTTGGCTATTTGGAAACTTTTATGTTTCCAGTGAATTCAGGATTTTTTTTCTAGTTTTATGAAGAATGTCACTGAAATTTTAATGCAAATTGATTGCATTGATTCTGTAGATTGCTCCTGGTAATACAGTAATTTTTTTTTAACTTCCCTACCCCCTTTTTCTTTCTTTCTTTCTTTCTTTCTTTCTTTCTTTCTTTCTTATTTATTTATTTATTATGTATATGAATGTACTGCATGTAGGTTGGTGCATTTATTTATTTATTTACTTATTTATTATGTATATGAATGTACTGCATGTAGGTTGGTGTATTTATTTATTTATTTATTTATTTGTTATGTATATGAATGTACTGCATGTAGGTTGGTGCACCCGTGTCATGCAATGCCACGGAGGTCAGAAGAGGGCATCTGATTCCCCTGGAACTGGAGTTAAAGACAGTTCTCAGCTGCCATGTGGGTGCTGGGGATCGAACCTGGGTTCTCTGCAAGAGCAGTCGGTGCTCTTAACCACTAGACCATCTCTCCAGCCCTACAGTTATTTTTATAAAGTCAATTCTGCTGATCCATGAGAATGGAAATTCTTTCCATTTTCTAGAATCTTCTTCAATTTTTCTACAGTGTTTAAAAAATTTGACAAAGTTCAACATCCTTTATAATAAAATTCCCCCAAAGAACTGAGGGCAGAAAGATGGTAAACCCTACAACAAACCAATAGCCAGTTTATAACAAATGGATAAAAACTGAGAACATTTTCTCTAAAATCTGAAGCAAGGCAAACATGTGCTTACTCTCTCCACTCTTATTTAATATAGTACTTGAGGTCTGAACTAGAAGAATAAAACAGGCAAAAGAAATAAAAGGATCTAATTTAGGAAAGAAGTCAAATTATTCCAATTTAGAGATGGCGTGATCCTATACTTAAAAGATGCTCAAAAAAAAAAAGCTGGGCATGGTGGCGCGTGCCTTTAATCCCAGTACTCAGGAGGCAGAGGCAGGTAGATATCTGTGAGTTCAAGGCTAGCCTGATCTACACAGTGAGCTCCAGGCCAGCTGGGACTAAAGGGAGACATTGTCTCAAAAAGACCAAAAAAGAAAAAGATGCTACAACTTCTCTAGAAAATGAATAGATATAATAAATATTTTCAACAAAGTTGCAGGTTACAAAATCAACATACAAAAATCAGTGGCTCTTCTAGGTAGCAATAATAAACTTTCTGAGAAAGAAATTAGGAACATATCCCATTCACATTTGAAAGGGGGGGGGAGAACCTCACGAAGGAGGTTAAAGCCTTATAGTTCAAAGGTTCCAGCTGTCTTATAGATGTATTATAGTCACTGATAATGATCATGCTAAGGAATTTTTATTGGTGGAAGGAAAATATTGAATCTGAGCTGCCAGATGAATCCCAAAACACTTGCCAATATTAAAAACATGGGATTGTACTTAGAGAGAGAGTTCGGTCAATAGATCATTGGTGGCTAGCTAAAGTATTGGAAGTAGACATTTATCACCAAAGAAGAGAGATTTGGAGAGAAAAGAGAAGGCCAGATGGGCTTGTAATTCCAACTACTTGGGAAGCTGACACAGGAAGATCTCAAGTTCAAGGCCCACCTTGGCTAGTTCAAGGCTAGCATGGGCAATTTAACAAGACAATTTCAAAATAAGAAATGTAAAAACAGACCAGGGATGTAGGTCCGAGGTAGAGTGCTTGCTCAGTATGTAAAAAGGCCAAGGTTGTATCTTGAAGAAGGAGAAAAGTCACATGACTGGGGAGAGAAGTAGTTAGAGGACCCAGAGCAAGGTTGGGATAATCTTTGGCATCCAATAAGAGAACAGGGCTGCCCATGAAAGAAACAGCGGTATGCTAAACACTGTTTAGTAGTAGGAGAAGAATGAGCAAGAGATGTTTGTCTAACTCTCAACCTTTAAAGGACCGGTTTTGATTGATTTGAAGTGGCAGAATACCTTTAGTAACATGGAAACAGAGGGTAAAGAGCTCCTTAGTGGTGACCACTTGAGTAGGAAGTGGTGAGAAACAAAAGATGTTGACTTTGAAGACTGTTGAAGATGTTTGATCTCCTTGCCATGTAACACAGTACTAACAGTGGTAGTTAAATAATTTTTTTTTTACAGATTAGTGATAATCCTATTCCTGGGTCACTCGATTATTTGCCTAATAATACATCCTTAAGTGGAAGAGATGTGGGTAAAATCACCACAGCTAATGTATTAAATGCTTGTTCTTGATGCTGAGTATGCAGCACTACAGAATGCTGGGTATGTCTTCTTAGGAGAGAACGAGAAAATTACTACCATTACCTCATTAAATTAGAACCATGGTATTCAAAATCTCAGTAACATCCTGAACAAAATCTACCCACACAAGATTATAGAGCACTTACATAAGAAAACAAAATTTTAATTTTTCTTGTAAATGTGTCCAACATACAATAAAATCATCCTTCTGCCATAATCTGAATGTGTAAAGGTGATTAACACACAGTCTTCATCATTGGGAAGACATTAAACCAAATGTTTGGGACTGGTTTCCCTGTAACTTAGTACAGAACAGAGAAATGGAAAATTAAGAGAAACATCAATGTTTATTGAATAGGAATATAAGGATTGATTTATACTAGTCTTTTTAATCATTTTAATAATAATTTTCTTTTTTTTTTAATTTTAATTTTTATTTTTTTTTTATTTTTGTATGTGTATGAGTGTACTGTCTGTGTGCAGGTCTGTGCACCCGTGTCGTGCAATGCCGCGGAGGTCAGAAGAGGGTTTCGGATTCCCCTAGAACTGGAGTTCTCCCGAACCGGAGTTTCAGACGGTTCTCAGCCGCCATGTGGGTGCTGGGGATCGAACCCGGGTCCTCTGTAAGAGCGGTCAGCGCTCTTAACCGCTAGGCCATCTCTCCAGCCCCTTTAATAATAATTTTATATGGAAAATATTGTTATTATTTCTAGTCACGATAAGTCATAGTTTCTGAATTAGTATGCTATCCCACCATTGTGCTGCCCAAAATATTCTTTGTTCTCATAGAGTATATGGCATACAGAACCAATCTAACAAGCTGTCATCCGGAAATATTTTGGAAATAGTAAAGGTAAAATCCATAGTTACTCAAGATGACTAACAAAATTCTTTCTACTAAGGTTTTCTGTATTGTGTGCATTTCAAGAGAGATCAACATAAGCTTACTCTTGTTTCTTTAACCAGACATAAACAGCAAATCCACTATATTGAATTTATGCTTTTAATTAACAGTCTGGTAATTCAGTCACTGTTGGTGTGATTGGATGGAAAATGAAAATTGTGATTTTATAGAGCATGCTAATAAACATGACATGTGCAACCATAAGGAATCTCATATCAAAGCTGTTGTAGCCTGTATGGCTGAACTACTTGCTAGACTCATCAAAATAAAATAAGTAAACAAACATATAAAACCACTGAGTACCTGAATAAGGATCCTATGTCCCCCTCCCCTGCCATCTTCTATCACATTCTACTTCGTTCTCTGCTGGCATAGCATAAATCTACTTAGCTACATTTTTGCCCAGAAACCTGTTCTTTCTACTGTAAGATCCCTTTAGTCGGTCACTGCCATCCCATCCCTCTTTCAATATGGTTCATACTTCTAAAGGGGAACCACAAGGGAATTCAACAATTGCAGTGCATCTGTAGAGAATTAGAACTCTCAATGGCCCAAACTTGACCATCTTGTCTCAAAAGACCCCTACTGGCCATTCCCTGGTCTCCAAGGGGAAGCCAAGTGTCCTAGTGTATGCATTCTTATTTCTAATTATATTCACCATATTGGATATCTCATGAGCGCCTAAAAAGGAATATACTCTAATAAATTTCTATTATGCTAGTGCCTGATGAGTACTTTATAGGAAGAGAATAGATGCTCAATAAACAAAGAATGAAGGAATTTATGAGTGAACAAATATATCTTTGTATGAAAAGGGTAACGTTTTGGAAGATTTGCAAAATGCCTACTTACCCTATCTTGGAAAACTACTATGAATGAAAAAAAAAAAAACAAACCAACAACCTTGTTTTTACTGTATCCCATCTGCCAGTTAGACACACTGAGATTAATAAGCTATTTTCTGGTGCATTTCTAAACAAGCCTGGTAAGGTGTTATCTTGCAAAAATGATGCTAAAAATGGTGCTTGATGAAATTTTGCAAGTGAGCTGTTGGTTATTCATGTAGTGTATAGAATAGCACAGCAGATGCATTCTAACATAAGATACATAGTTTCTATAATTTTAGTAGCAGAAATGGAGGGGAGGTTATGATACACATTTTCATCTTCTTTGTGCATTTAAAAGGACATCTTATCCATTTTAAATTCAGAAGGACTAGACAATGAAAAATGCATGAGTCTCAGGAAAAATAGTGCTGTTGGAAGCGGAATACCTGTTATAACAGAGCTTGTATTCATAGAGACTGACATACCCATTATCACCAGCATTTCGTTCTGTTAAAGAAGCAGACTTTAGGATTTGGGGGAAAAACTTAGGTTATAAATCAGATATTCAAAATAAGAAGATTAAAAGGAAAGCACAAATCGTATCTGCTTCTTTCCTTTAGTTAGAAGAATACATTCTTTTAAAGGGTATGAAAAATGTCAACACAGTGTTATATAATCATGTTGCTCTGTAATTCTTTGCCATGAGAGTGTAATAATTATGCTATCATCTTGAATTAGAGCAAATCAACCTTTCTGTGGAGCCATATTCATTATGATAATGATTCTTAGTATCATAGTATTGTCAGATTTGGGTTAGCACATGCATTCAGAGATGGAGACTGGCTGGAGAGATGGCTCAGTGGCTAAGAGCACTGGCTGCTCTTGGAGAAGACCCAGGTTTGGCTCCCAGCATGCACATGGCTAACAACCATCTGTAACTCCAATTCCAGGAGATCTGATGCCATCTTCTGGCCTCCCCATCACTGCATGACACAGGCACACTTACATTCATGCAGGCAAAACACACATGCACATAAAAGTAACTTTTTCAAAAGCCTATGAGCTGGGCATGGTGGTATATACCTTAATCTCAGCATTCAGGAGGTAGAAGCAGATGGATCTCTATGAGACTGAGGCCAACCTGGTCTACATAGTGAATACCAGTTAGGGCTACAGAGAGACCCTGTCTTGAAAAAAAAAACAAAACACCCAAAACCAGAGATGCATACATAAAGAATAGTTAAGTAGACTGCTTGTATGAGGAAGAAATACCTTCTACTCTGTCGTTTGAAAAGAATCCTGTTTGCAAAAGTTAGACCATTTCACTCTCTGCTGAAAAGTTTGGACTGTATTCAAGCATCATTAGACATCTATGTATAGAGATTATGAGGCCCAAAATAAATGCACACCCTTAGAGTTTTAACATCAATTGGGGTTTCTTTCAGATATGAATTCATTGGACTGAATCTATTCTTTGGCTCTGTGGTACCGTTTTGAATTGTCTGTGCCACGAAGTAGAAGAGATCAAGGAAGCCACCTGACATACATGTGTGATCTACTAAGTACAGAAGATATTTGAATTCCATTGTGAAAGAACAGGTTGCAAATGCTTACATATGCTGTAAAGAGTACAAGGCACCAAGTAGAGAGCTGGAAGTCTCTGGACATGTCAACTCTACTATTTTTTATTTATTTTTTTATTTTTTTAATTTTATTTATTTCTGTATGTGTATGAATGTACTGTCTGCATGCAGGTTTGTGCACCCGTGTCGGGCAATGCCGCGGAGGTCAGAAGAGGGTGTCGGATTCCCCTGGAACTGGAGTTTCAGACGGTTCTCAGCCGCCATGTGGGTGCTGGGGATCGAACCCGGTCCTCTGTAAGAGCAGTCGGCGCTCTTAACCGCTAGGCCATCTCTCCAGCCCCAACTCTACTATTTCAAATCTATAATCTTGAATATCTCCCACTTTGGCTTATATTTCTTCATGTATGATAAGGATATCATGATTGGCCTGTATGTAGGGTCCTTATTTCAACCCCTTAAAATCCTTTCTGTTTCATTTATCTCCATGATCCTTGGCCATTTGTTGCAGCTCCAGCTTGGCTACAATGAAGATCTCATCATACACTACACTCAGTGTCATGTGGGTGCAGTTCAGTGGCTCTGTACTGCAGGCCTGTGCTCTCCCTCTTGTGCCTTCTGCCATGGGAATGTTCAGCTGATGCTGAGGGCCAGGTGTTCATGATTTCCTTGGTACAGACTTCTTCCTCCTCCATGCAAGATGTACAGGCTCTCTGAAGATGGCTACCCCTTAGGATTTTTAAATGTTTATTCTACCCTTGAATTGTTCTGTTTCCTGGACCTGCGCGCATAAAGTAACAGCAGCAGCACACACATCTCTGTCTGCCTCTGGCGAACTCAGGCTGAACGAATACGCTGTATATTTTCTTCTACTCCATAATTCTGATGTATTTTTAAAAGATTCAGGTTTGTACATTTGCCGTTGAGATTTGTATCATCAGTTTTTTAAAAAGATCATGTACCTGATAAAACTTTGTGGTAGCTGTTAGATTACCAGCAACATCCACTCAATTATTATGTGCAAATTCTATTTGTTGTGCTATTATCTGCAGAGAAACAGACAAGTCAGTAGATTTCCAAGGTGTGCTGAGTGAAGACTGGAAGTAGATAATACATTCCTCTGTCTCCAAGAAGCTTAGAGAAGTACAGAAAATAAATTAGTGAAATGATCAAAATAGAGAACATAAAGTATTTATTTACTCAAGTAGATCTGTTTAAAATGCCAGAAGTTATTGAGATAATTTTAGTCTTTAAAATTGGACAAGCCAAATGTGGAAAGGTTTCTTGGAGAACAGACTTTCAATTCCTGTTTTTAAATAGTAGAGGTTTGGTTTGGCATCAGGAAGTTGGGCATATTATTGCAGAGAAGGGAATGCCATGCTGGCTCTGAAGCATAGACTGACATGGAATCACTTGGTTGGCAGGTGAGAAGTCCTAATAAGAGAAGAGGTGGATACAGGCACCTAAGTGGTAAAGGAACTAAAGAACAACATAGACTTTGGGGTCTGGAGAGATGGCTCAGTGGTTGCTTTGGCAGAGGACCTGGGTTCAGTTTCCAGCATCCGTATAGTGGCTAACAACCATCTGTGACTCAAGTTCCAGGGGATCTGTGTCCTCTTATGACCTCTGTGGGTACTGTATGACATGGGTGCACTTACATACATGCTGACAATACACATAACATAAAAATAATAAATAAAATATTAATTTTGGGGGGTCTTTTCGAGACAGGGTCTCCCTGTAGTCCCAGCTGTCCTGGAACTCACTCTGTAGACCAGGCTGGTCTTGAACTCACAAAGATCCGCCTGCCTCTACCTCCCAAGTGCTAGGATTAAAGGCGTGTGCCACCACACCTGGCAATAAAATATTTTTAAAAGAGCAGTATAGACTTTTAATTCTGTAGGAATCCTACATCTTCATTTCTGAGCAAGAGAAACAAACTAAGTAACAACCATAATATAGTCAAACTTCTCTGATCATTCTATTAGAGTCAAATCTTCATTTTAATATACTTAAAAATTTTTTAATTTTATTTACTTATTTATTTATTTGTATGAATGTACTGTCTGCATGTAGGTTTGTGCACCTGTGTAGTGCAATGCCGCGGAGGTCAGAAGAGGGTGTCAGATTCCCCTGGAACTGGAGTTCTCCTGGAATTGGAGTTACAGATGATTCTCAGTCACCATGTGGGTGCTGGGGATCAAACCTGGGTCCTTTACAAGAGCACTCGGCGCTCTTAACTGTTAGGCCATCTCTCCAGCCCCTTAATACACTTTTAAAATTCAATAAGATGATGTATATTTCACGTCTCAGCAAGGAAGCTTCTTTTAGCACAGATAGAGACAATTATAGAGATCTAGAACTGGTCAAACACTAAGAATAAGTGTCTGTTAAGACGCTTAACTCTAGGTGACATATCTTCAATGCAACATCTACACATAGGATGAATGCATCTCTCATCTCTTGCCAGATATAGCAGATGGTGATTAATATAGAAACCCACAACTGGCCAATGTGCAGAGTGCTTATCCCTGAACAGGAGATCTATTTCAAACCTCTGTCTCCCAAGGCTCAGGGATCATTGCGGAAGAGGCGGTGGAAAGAGCCCACGGGGGTGGGCGACCACAGTAAATAGTTTTCCACACATCTGGTCAATTATAAATGGTCAGAACTCACAACAATGGTGGCAGCATGTACAAGCCCCATGAAAGCTCAAATCAGACAAAATTTCAGCATAGACATGGGGAAGCTGCTAAGAAATTCCTTCCAGACCTAAGAAACTTCAGGAACTTGATGGCTTCTGGGAAGGGGAAAAACTGTCTTATAGGGATGGGACTCTTGGTGGGGCTGGGGATGGAACCACAATGAAGAACATTTAGGGACACAAATCAAACTCTGTAAGCTGTGTTAACTATCTACCATGTAGGAAATAACAAAAGAATATAATTAATAATTATTTTTACACTTCATGGAAAAATGTAAACTAATGGGCTATATGTCTTTAAATATACTCCCTTTTCTTAAAAATTAAAGACTTTATTTTATAGTTTAAAATTTTTTGAAACATTGACTCATACTGTAGTCCAGGCTCATATAGAACTCACTATGTGGACCAGGCTAGCCTCAAATTTATGACAATCCCTCTGCTCCAGTCTCTGAGGTGCTGGAATAAAGATGTGTGTCACTATACCTAGCTTTTTGCTGTTGTCGTGTTTTTGAATTGTTAGCTAGCACTGTATTAGGCAATATCTTAAACTAAACTATGCACTGGAACTTCTACTTCTTACGAAAGTAGAAGTGAAGTTATATAAGTGTCTTACTGATGAAATTTTTGGTAACATTTTTGACACATGATTAGAGTTCGCTTTTCTTGCCTTACTCTGTAATGTAAATGTGAGTACATCAACCCTACCAGACATGAACTGTATTTCTATGAATCTGTTATTTAAAAAGAAAGAGTGATGGAAAGAAGAAAAAGACTTACAGAGAAAATTAAATAAGATTGAAAAGAAAAAGATACAATCATTTTTAAAAGGAGGAAGAATAGACCACTTCACTAACTGAATAGTTCCATGAGTGAGAGTCAACTTATATGTTAAAATTGGCAAGCTTAATTGCTTTTTAATGGCTTTCCCACATAAGAAATGGAACCTTTCTTTTCATATAGAAGGTGATCATAACATTTTCTTCCTAGATTCTGGAGGAACATTAACTCCTCTTAGAGTTGTGTACTCCCACTTTGGAGACAACTGACTTGGAAGATGAAGTTTCGTTCATTTACTTGGAAGGTGTAGACTTCTGCCATGGTCTCCAGAGAACCAGTGTGGTATAATAAAGAGAGAACTGCTTTGAAAGTGAAAAAAAATCCAGATTTAGATCTTGATCTTTCACTGATTTGTTTTACTCATCTACGAAATACAGACAGTAATACATATCTTAGGAGGTTGTCATGAGGACTTAATATGGAAATTCAAATAAAATGCCTCCTGCAATATCTGACTCATAGAAAATAAAGTAACAGCTGTCCTGACTCCATTTGGAAGTACCACCCCCATTGGTTATTTAGATCTGACTGTGTTTCTATACATTTAGAATGTTGCTAGAATCATTGCATTTCAGGTTTTCTTCACTGTCTAACATCCTCTAATTAGGAAAGACTTTAGAATTCTTCTTCTTCAGATATTTGGAAATGAAAGAAAAAAAGGAAAGAAAGAAAATAAAAGAAAGGAAGAAAATCGTCGTGAAACAGGGTCTCCCTGTAGCCTCAGCTGTCTTGGAACTCACTATGTACATTAGGCTGGCCTTGAATTCATAGAGATCCACCTGCCTCTGCCTCCTGAGTGCTGGGATTAAAGGCACCACTATGCCCAGCAAAATATGGTCTTCTTAAGGGGTCCATCACTAAGCTAAAGGAATTTGGTTTTAAGTAGGGCCTTCCGACTAGTTTTCATGCTTGGAAAGCAGAAAAGTGGGGAAACTCTTTAGGATGACTGTGTTGCTGTTTATGCTATTTTTTTTTTTTTTTTTTTTTTTTGGTCTTTATGAGACAGGGTCTCCCTGTAGTTCCGGCTGTCCTGGAACTCACTATGTAGACCAGGCTGGCCTTGAACTCACAGAGATCCACCTGCTTCTGCCTCCCAAGTGCTAGGATTAAAGGCGTGTGCCACCACACCCGACTGTTTATGCATTTTTAAATGACTCTGACATTTTTTCATTTCAAAATGCTTTTAGCTTTGCATTTTGAATTAGCTTTGCATTGTGAACCCTGAGGCCAGAAACCAAACATGTAACTTTGAAATCTATTGAATGAATAAAAACAAAGAAAGTGGACAGGAAGATTGTGAGCTGCCGCTTTCAAAATAAAAACCAATGTCAAGTTTCATTATTTTATTCCACAGGTAGCATATTTTTTATCCATGAAGTATGGGAAAATTAGATTCTCTGTGTACTGAACTTCTGCACATACAATTAAAACCTGTTTGAAAAATGTATAATCAACTGAGATCATTAGTCACGCCTTACCTGGAAGAGTGTGCAAGGACCTTGGGGTAAATGAGTAGAGTCTTTCCTCATTTCAGAAAGTAGATGTACCACTTCTAAATAAGAGCATCCTTTGGGCAGAAGCTAGTAAGCAATTTTTCTTTCTTTCTTTGCATCAAAAGATGATTCCACTTCCACTGTTCTAAGTGTGTGACAGTGAAGGAATAATTGTATCTAACCACTTCTGACAGACTGTCTTAAAAACAGCATCCTAAAAGTACATCAAAATTTAGTTTTTGTAGCACTGGTGAAGCAAACTTTGTTCTAGAAGAAAAGGTCTCCTATAAGAATAAAAAATGCCAGGCGTGGTGGCCCAAGCCTTTAATTCCAGCACTCGAGAGGCAGAGGCAGGAGGATCTCTGTGAATTCAAGGCCAACCTGGTCACATAGTGAGTTCTGGGCCAGCTGGGGCGAGAGAGAGAGAGAGAGAGAGAGAGAGAGAGAGAGAGAGAGAGAGAGAGAGAGAGAGAGACAGACAGACAGACAGACAGACAGACACACCCTGTTCCCCAAAGACCAAATAAATAAATATTATAATGTTCCAGAAGAAAACTGGTTTACTGAAATTTCTTCAGGAATGATTCTAACAATGGAAAATCCTATTACTGTCACTCTGGATTCAGATGTAAGGGATGGTAAGGCAAGCAGAAGAAAGAGATGACTTGACATGGGAGATCCCCAAAGGTTCTCAGCTGCCTTTGCCACTAAAAAGAACAGCAGGAAAGACCAACTGGAGAGCATGCTCAGGGTGTCTGAAGACTAGAGGTACAGCAGGACTGAGAGAGGGAAAAGAAACACTGAAATTAAATTTATGACTGTTAATAGATAACTCAGGATGATTCACATGATAGAAAATGTTCTGCCTTTTATAAGCTGCCAAGACTAACCACTGTGATAAAGCATCAGTTAAACCAAAAATAATAGCAATACTACAAACCATAGATGTAACAGTGATATTTATTCTGAATGAGCTTTCCCATTACATCTGCCCTCTATGTAACAGAGATTAGTCTATTCCTATAGGAGGAGCCACTGCCAGGTTTATAGTTGAAAACCAGTGTCAGACCCTCACTTCCTGGGAACTACTAACACCTCAAGAGCAAGGTAGTAAAGAGGCAAGGGTTCACTTTTATAACATCATTGCATACTCAGCTTTTTCCTACTTGATTCATTGTGAAATAACATGTTGACGTGAGATATGCCTGATATACCCGGCTGAGTGAAATCCTGTCCCCAGAATGGCAAAGGACAAGCCATTGTACCTTCCTAACCCACCATCTTTCAGTCTGCTCTGCTTTACAGTGACCCTTTGTAGGAAGCAATCATGGTGTTTTCCAGTTGAAATCCTTTATAAACAACCACGAAAAAGATAAAAGTTTGTATCTCTCAAAATTCCCATGTTGAAATCCTGTCCCCCACTATGAGAGGATATTAGGAGGGACGGGCCTTTGAGGAGTGACTAAGTGGGGGGGGGGTGGAAATCACTTATGAACGGGTTTAGTGCTATACACAAGTGACCCGAGGGTCCTGTTCTCATCAACTACATGCAGCACAGCAGCAATGAGCAACCAGAAAGAAGGCTCGTCAACAGAGCTCGGCTATTCCAGCCCTTGATCTTGGATTTCCATCTTCCAGAATTATCAGAAGTAAATTCCTGTTGTTCATAACCCACCCTGTCTATGGTACTTTGTTATAGCACCTTAAACTAAAACATACTTACTTCCTTTTATCCTATGTCAAAATGGGAATATCCAAGTCATTTCAGGTCTTTGACACTTTGCCCCCCAGTACACCAGTAAAGACTGCAATAATGCTGGCAAGCTGTCCAGACTATCCAAAAGTGCATACACAAATGTACTATGTGCAATGGATGGTTCTTAAGTATATTAACCAGGGCAGTGATGATTACCCACAGACCTTAAACAAGATTTACCCTATTGACACTGCTTCATAGAAGGAGGGAGTAAGAAGGCCCATCACACCTGCTCCTGAGATTTCAGCTGGGTGGTTTTGCTCCAGCTGCATGTGATCTTGGGGGGTGCCTGCATATATAGGGGGTGGAAGGTTAATGGAAGGACTCCATCTATGCAGCTTTAGGGAGGTTTTCACCCATGCTGGGGGGGGGGCTTTCAGTGGCACAGTTTAGAGCCATCTTCATTTCCATAAATAACCCTTACCCATTATCCTAAAAGAAAGTCAAAAGAAATTGGTTCACCAACCTACACTTGGGTGGAATCATTTGTTTTATAATTGTTGCCCTACCTGGGATGAAGAGAAGTTTTTAATTTCTCCCCAGGAAAAGTTATCACAATATCATCAGTATCATCGATGAGCATGTGACAAAATCATGATCAAGAGAATGTTATGATACTGTCCTTCAGATGAAAAGGGGAGTGGTTGGGCTGGAGAGATGGTCTAGCGGTTAAGAGCACCGACTGCTCTTACAGAGGACCCGGGTTCGATCCCCAGCACCCACATGGCAGCCGAGAACCGTCTGAAACTCCAATTCCAGGAGAACTCCAGTTCCAGGGGAATCCAACACCCTCTTCTGACCTCCACGCCATTGCACGACACGGGTGCACACACTTGCATGCAGACAGTACACTCATACACATACAGAAATAAATAAAATTAATAAAAAAAAAGGAAAAAGAAAAGGGGAGTGGCCTCATTTAATGCTTTAAAATCCTAATAGAAGGAAGTTAGGTAAAACTATCATTTTCCCCCCACTACTTTCTTTCCTTGGTACAATAGCTGCAAGAATGCACTTGCTGGCTAATAATAGCACAGAATCCTTACACTGACACTAAACCACAAGGACACTGTGGACTGCTTTTCTCTAATAAAATCTAGGAAAGCCAGGTATGGTGCTCATGTCTGCAATCTCAGCACTTGGGGGGTTAAAGCAGGGGATCAGAAGTTCAAGGCAAGCCCCTACTATATAACAGCTTGAAGCCATCTGAGCTACATGAGAGTATAAAAATCATAACCAAAACAAAAGGAAAGCAAATCTAGAGGAAAAATAGATGGTCTTCCTTTTTTTCTTTTGGTCTTTTTGAGGCAGGATCTCCCTGTAGCCCCAGCTGTCCTGGAACTCACTATGTAGATCAGGCTGGCCTTGAACTCACAGAGATCCCCCTGCCTCTGCCTCCCGAGTGCTGGGACTAAAGGTGTATCCCACCATGCCCAGCTGATGGTCTTTGTTTTGTCTGTGAAATTACAGAAGCTCATTGAATTGGAAGATTTCTGCTATATTACTGAGATTCATGGCCAGTAGCAACTCAAAAGTAGTTCCATAGCTTTCCTAGAAAATGAACTATGTCAGCATCTTTACAGAGTATTCATGCGATATGGAGCCTGTGAGATCACATTCACCAAGACCAATTGCAAGCAACTGTAGCATGTCTACTGAGCAGAAAACATTTCCTAGTCCTTTAGTGTTTTGAACTGCCCCCCCCAAAAGAGCTCAAACTCCGTCCTTGGTTCCATTGATCCCCTAAAGTTTTGTCATGACTGTGAAAGTGACTTGAATTAGATTTGAATATCAGTTCTTTTTCTTTATTGATCCATTTGTGTCTATGTGTCTGAGGAGAAAACAAAGGAAAGGCTAAAGATTACCCTTTTGGAAGTAAAAGTGAACTTATATGAAGTATCTGTCTTATAAGTACACACATTGCCCAAGAAATTCAATTCAAACGAGTGGTGTGTGACATTCATAATGATGAATACATACTTTGTTTCCCACAGCACTCTTGAGGACCAGTTAGTTCATGCATGAAATGGATTATTTTGAATAAAATGGTGTGGGACCAATAGCTCCACTGCATCTTTAAAATAAAATAACATGTAAAATGAATCAAGGTGCAACATGTAAAATGATGTATGCATTCTGCTGAATTTAATTGAACTTTAATTAAATTACTTGGAGCAAGATAAATTAGATTGTTTTTGAAGTACATTTCAGATAAATTTAATGAAGTTCTAAAAGTGAGAAAGTGGAATGAGTCTTGTTTAATGAGTTGCCTGCTGATGTATTTCCTTGGAGTGAAGAAGAGGTCAGGCTGACCTTGATTCACTTCTTTCTTGAGTGAGATGGATATTAACTTCAGAAGAACTGGCTAAAAAGAGACTGGGACATACTTTATGTTGATGGTAACATAACTTATTGAGACTTTTAGTAATGGGGTTTTAACTTATATTTTTTTCTAAGATTTTGAGGTCCCTGGCATCAGAATAGCTTCTGAGAGGGAAACTGGGGTGAAGACAAATATTCCCTGAGGGCTAACGGGTCCTCCTTTTGTTTCTGGAATCCTTCAGAGGATGTTATACTAGGAGGAGGGAGGCTGTCCTAGAGAAAGGAGGAAACGGAAGTACCTAGCTGGAAAAAGAATCCCCAAGATGAGGAAAGCTTCTATAGATAGGCACCCAGATTCGCTCCTCTACTCCACTCAGGGGAAAGTTATAGATATGCAGAAAGGTTTGGTAAACCATTTAGGAAAGTTGTATTCCAAAATCACAGCTCCCATCATGTATAGATCTCTTTGCCCAATGATGGCATAAAGGTTGCAAAGCTTTGGATTCCAAGAAGCAGTTCAGGTTTGGGAAATGTGCATACCGGCAGTACGCAGGATTCACTATGACAAGATGCTAGATTATCTGTTTGGCCCTAGAAGAATGGGTAGGATTGGAAATAGTGGAGAGGTAGGAGGTCTAGGGTGAACTGTGGAAAGAAGGGAAAGCCTTCTCTCTCCCCAAATGACAGATTTTCTTCTGAGTCTAGAGTTAAGAGAACTTGAAATCAGATTTAATTGCTTTGTGAAAATTTGTAGAACAAAGGAGCTCCATATTCCCGTTCTTTGAAATGTTTATTTCCACTTTTGTTTGCTAAGTCATTCATAAGTAAAGAATCTTGCTTCACTAAAAACAAAACTAAACTTAAAATAAAAAACCTAGGTTTTTTTTTCTATTCCTTTCACAAATATCTGGTATTTTATTATGAGCAAGGACTATAGATCTTTTTGGCTTAGAATCAGGCATGAGAAAATGCCTGAGGAGGGGAGGGCAGAGGCAGAAAGGGAAGGAGCAGAAAGCTAAGAGAAAGTTAAAGTGAGAAAGGACAAATGAGGCTTAGGCAAAGGATCACATGGGCGACAATACCAAGAAAAAGAGAACTGCTCTTATGATAGCATTCATTTGTCTGAAGCAATATACAACATCAAAGCGTAAGGTATTTGACTACACGTGCACTGACAGTGCCTCATCTGTATTCCAGATCCATAGCTAATCCAAGGAAGGTGGGAAATCAAGCCCTTTGAAGAACGGCACAAGATGACTACTGAGATACATATTTCATAACAATTTCCATACAGTGTTTCTTCCACCATTCCCAGTGCTGAGATACATTAGTGAAAGAGATAAGCGGCACCAATTTTCTCACAAACCTGCCCTTTTATGTTTAGCAAATAAGGTTTTGGTTCAGTTGATAACACCAGAATACATCTGTCAGCATTTTCCCATTTGATGATTATGAAAATATTTATTAAAAGTGTATGATTGGAGGTGGCTGGGGATATGAGTTGGTGGGTGAAACACTTGTCATGCATGCATAAAGAATGGGGTTTGGGTACCCCACACCCAGGGCAAGCTGACTGGCTAGACCAGGCAAACTGGTGAGCTTCTGATCCAAATGAGAGACTCTGCCTCAATATATGAGGTGGAAAGCAATCACAAAAGAGAGTTCCATCAATCTCTGGCTTCCTCATGTACCTGCACACACACACACATGTACCCTCCACACTTGTGCACCCACACATATATAAGCACTCATATATACATGTACACCACACATATACAAGCACACACAGCACATGACTAAAGATAAAGCAGGTCTTAAACTGCTTTCAAGTATTTAGGAATGAAAATAGAGAGGTAGAAGTAGAAAAGTTATGATAGCCAGCTTTCCATTAACAAACAGCATATTTTCTGAGGTTTCAGGCTATGATCCTTTGCTTTGGACCTGTGAGGCAGAGCACCGCACAGGAGCATGTGAATGAGGAAAGCCACCCACCTCATGGCTGTTAAACAAAAAGAGATAAAGAAGAAGGAGCTGGAATTACACTGTCCCAATTGAAAGCAAGTCCTTAATTATCTAAAGACTTCCCACCAGGCCCTACCTCCCATAGGCTTTACCATCTCCCAGTAGCACCCTGCTGGAGATGAAAGTCCACACTAAGGCAATATTTACGGATCAAAACCATAGCTGGTTTTAATGGGTTATGAAGGAGAAGCAGGGTTCCATTCTCTACTTCTTTTTAATTAATTAGCTAATTAGTTAATTAATTAATTGGTCTTATTGAAACAGGGTATCCCTGTAGCCTCAGCTGGCCTGGAACTCACAGAGTTTGCCCTGACTGTGCCTCCCAAGTGCTGGGATTAAACGTATACACCAACATGCTCAGGCCTGGCTTATTTTTTCTTTGAGACAGGATCTCCCTGAAGCTGCAGCTGGCCTGGAACTTGTTTTGTAGACAGCCTGGCCTCGATCTCATAGAGATCTGCCTGCCTCTGCCTCCTGAGTTCTGGGGTTATACGTGTATACCACCATGCCCAGCATTCTTTGCCCTACTTCTACAAATATTCCTTTTGAGTCTTATGATTAAACTCTAATAACATCAGACACTAGAAGAAATCAAAAGGCTATTCCTTTTTCTTTTTTCCTTTTATTTATTTATTTTTTTAATCAAATCTAGACCTGTGTCCCCCCCCCCATTCTCCCACCCCACCAGAGCTCATGCATTCTGCCAAACATGCTTTTCATCTCTTTCTCAGTCTTTCTCAATATTCTCCATGTGGAAGTTGACTGTTTTGAGCAGAAGTTCACTGTTTCAGTCAGTTCTTTGATGCAGTCCTTTCTGTTGTTGTTGTTGTTTCCAATATGCATCACTCCCAACTGCTTTGGACAAAAGCTCAAGGGGCCATGCACAAGAAATACTTACAACTAGGTAATTGGCACTAGCATCCACAGATGAGGGATACCATTCGTTGTTTGTTTTTCTGGGACTGTGTTACTTCACTCAGCATGATGTCCTCTAGCTCCAGCCATTTTCCTGCAAAGCTCATGATGTCATCTTTCTTTACTGCTGCATAGAACTCCATTGTGTAGATGTACCACATTTTCTCTATCCACTCATCAGTTGAGGGGCATTTGGGTTGGTTCCAGCTCCTTGCTATTGTGAAGAGAGCTGAAATAAACATGGCCGTGCATGTATCTCTGCGGTGGGGTGAGTCTTGAGGGTACATGCCTAGGAGTGGTATGGCTGGGTCGGGTGGCAAGTTCATTCCAAGTCTTCCAAGGGTTCTCCACACTGCTTTCCATAGTGGCTGTACGAGTTTACATTCCCACCAGCAGTGGATGAGTGTTCCCCTTTCCCCACAACCTCTCCAGCACTTGGTATCATTTGTTTTCTTGATCCTAGCCAGTCTTATTGGAGTAAGATGATATCTTAAAGTGGTTTTCATTTGCATTTCCTTAATGATTAGTGATGTTGAACAGTTCTTGAGGTGTTTCTCAGACATCTCTAATTCCTCGCTTGTGAAGTCTCTGTTCAGTTCTTTGCTCCATCTATTGAGCGGGTCATTTGTTTTCTTTTTTCTTTGTTTTTTGAGTAGTTTATATATTCTGGAAATCAATGCTTTGTCAGATGTATCTGCAGTGAAGGTTTCCTCCCACTCTGTGGGATTTCTCTTCACTTCCTTGATTGTTTCTTTTGATGTACAGAAGCTTTTGAGTTTGATGAGGTCCCATTTGTCAATTGTCGACCTTAATTCTTGTGCAGCTGCTGTCTGATTTAGGAAGTCTTTTCCTACGCCTATGTCTTGTAGTCTGCTGCCAACTTTTTCTTCTATCACCTTCAGAGTTTGGGGTTTCACGTTGAGGTCTTTAATCCATCTGGAGTTGACTTTTGTACAGGGTGAGAGGTAGGGGTTTAATTTCATTCTTCTACAAGTGGTGATCCAGTTTTGCCAACACCACTTGCTGAAGATGCTGTCTTTTCTCCATTGTGGTTTCTTGGCCCCCTTGTCAAATATGAGATGGCTGAAATTGTATGTGCTCAGATTTGGATCTTCGGTTTTGTTCCATTGGTCAACAGGTCTGTTTTTGTGCCAGTACCAGGCTGTTTTTATGACTATAGCCCTGTAGTATAGTTTAAAATCTGGTATAGAGATCCCTCCTGTGTAGCTCTTTTCACTCAGGATTGATTTGGCTATTCGGGGTCTTTTGTTTCTCCAAATGAATTTAAGAACTTTTGTTTCCAAGCCTGTGAAGAAACTCTTGGGGATTTTGATTGGGATTGCATTAAATCTATACAAGAGTTTTGGTAAAATGGACATTTTTACAATGTTAATTTTCCCAATCCATGAGCATGGGAGGTTTTTCCATCTTCTGAGGTCTTCTTCAATTTCTTTCTTTAAGGGTTTAAAATTTTTGTTGTAGAGGTCTTTGGTGTCTTTGGTTAGGTTTGTTCCTAGGTATCTTATTGTTTTTGAGGCTATTGTGAGTGGGAAGGTCTCTTTGAATTCTTTCTCCAGTTGCTTGTTCTTGGTGTAAAGAAAGGCCATTGATTTTCTAAGGTTAATTTTGTATCCTGCCACTTTGCTGAAGCTGTTAATCGTTTCTAGGAGTTTTCTGGTGGAGTTTTTTGCATCTCTTAAGTAAACAATCATATCATCAGCAAATAGGGATAGTTTGACTTCCTCTTTTCCAATTAGTACTCCTTTAATATCCTTTTCTTGCCTTATTGCTCTAGCAAGTGTTTCAAGCACTATATTGAAGAGGAGTGGTGATAGGGGGCAGCCTTGCCGAGTTCCTACCTTTAAAGGGAATGTTTCCGTCATTTCCCCATTTAGGATGATATTGGCTGTGGGTTTCCTGTATATGGCTTTGATTACATTGAGGAATGATCCCTCCAATCCAATTCCTTCTAGGACTTTAAGCATGAAGGGATGCTGGATTTTGTCAAAGGCTTTTTCAGCATCAATTGAGATGATGGTGTGGTTTTTGTCTTTGATTCCGTTTATGTGTTTGATGATGTTTATTGATTTTCGTATGTTGAACCATCCCTGCATCTCTGGTATGAATCCAACTTGGTCATGATGGATGATCTTCTTGATGTGGGTCTGTATGCGATTTGCCAGTATTCTGTTTAGAATTTTGGCATCTGTGTTCATGAGGGAGATGGGTCTATAATTCTCCTTTTTAGTTGGATCTTTGCCTGGTTTTGGTAATAGAGTGATGTTGGCTTCATAGAAGGAATTTGGGAGAATTCCCTCTGATTGTATACTTCTAAACAGTTTCAGAAATAATGGTTGTAGGTCTTTTTGAAATGTTTTATAGAATTCTGCTGTGAAACCGTCTGGGCCTGGGCTTTTTTTAGTTGGGAGGCTTCTTACTACATCCTCTATTTCTTCATATGTTATGGGTCTGTTTAAGCTGCTGGTCTCCTCTTGGCCAAGCTTTGGTGATTCCCAAGATTTCAGATATTCATCCATTTCTTCTAGATTTTCAAACTTGGTAGAATATAGGTTCTTGTAATATTCCCATATAATTTTCTTGATCTTTTCCTTGTCCGTTGTGATATTTCCCTTTTCATCACAGATTGTATTGATTTGGAGTTGTTCCTTCTTTCTTTTTGTTAACTGGGCTAGAGGTCTGTCTATCTTGTTTATTCTTTCAAAGAACCAACTTTTGGCTTCATTGATTTTTTGTATTGTTTTCTTTGTTTCTATTTCATTGATTTCTGCTCTGATTTTTGTTATTTCTTCCTGTCTGTTGCGTTTAGGGTTCATCTGTTGTTGCCTCTCAAGTGCTTTTAGCTGTAGTGTTAGATCATTCACTTGTGCTCTTTCTGTTTTTCTAATGTAGGCACCCAGGGCTATAAACTTCCCTCTTAGGACTGCTTTTAAGGTATCCCATAGGTTTTGTTGTGTTGTATTGTCATTGTCATTCAGTTCCAGGAATGCTTTTATTTCTTTCTTTATCTCTTCCTTGACCCATTCATTATTCAAGAGTGTGTTGTTTAGTCTCCATGTGTTCTTGTAGGCAGTAGGGCTTATCCTGGTGTTGATGTTGAGCTTTATTGCACTGTGGTCTGATAGAATGCATGAAATTATTTCAATCTTTTTGTATTTGTGGAGGTTTCTTCTGTGTCCCAGTATGTGGTCGATTTTGGAGAATGTTCCATGGGGTGCTGAGTAGAAAGTGTATTCTCTAATGGCCAGGCGTGGTGGCACACGCCTTTAATCCTAGCACTCGGGAGGCAGAGGCAGGTGGATCTTTGTGAGTTCAAGGCCAGCCTGGTCTACAGAGTTAGTTCCAGGACAGCTGAGGCTACAGGGGAGACCCTGTCTCAAAAAGACCAAAAAAAAAAAAGTGTATTCTCTGGTATTAGGGTGGAATATTCGGTAGAGGTCTGCGCTTGCCTCAGCTGGTCTTGGAAGATCTCCAAAAGGCTTATTCCTACCAAGGTAAGCATGTTAGCATAGAGACCTAAAAATCCCAAATGGAAACAAACAAATCTGTAGGTATTTTAACTGAGCTTTGTTCATTATTTCAGCACTACAGGGACAATCTTATGTCCACGTGTCCTCAAAGATGAGGGAAATATTAACATAGAACAATGTGCTTAGTAAAGTTAGATTAAATGCAAGACAAGAGTAGAGAGATTACTATATTCTTTACAAATAGTCTAGGGTAAATGAATAATATTGCTAACAGGAAGGTTACTTCCCCTCACCCCCAAAGAATTATCATTCACAGTACATTGTGGCCAGCTAAGGACAGGCAATGGGAAAGAGATACTTCATGGTTACAGCATGGCATCATGGGGAAGGGTAGTGGTTCGAACTCCATGATGCTTCATTGCCAATGTCAAACTGTAATCAACATGGTGGCCATAAACTAAAAGTCTGTGACATTGCATGACTAGGCTTTCTATGAGTTCCATACAGAGAGTGGCAACCCAGGAACCTGAATTTACAGGATCTGTGGTAGAAGTGAACATCTGGCTCCTAGGTCTATGGGCAAGACCTGAGTGAGGACTCCCTCATAGCCATGTGTCACAGGAGGCCAACACCTGGCAATTTTCTTCCTATACAGAAATATCCAGAGAAGAACTGGTCAGGAAAATGTGTCCAAAGAGTAGGACTCTTTAATACACTGTATTTAGTTGTGGTGAGTACCAGAAATCACTCAAATGTACTGCTCAAGCTTCAACCCCCTTCACTTCACAGGCAGCAGAGGTCCTCTGAGAAATCAGAGACTGGCAGTGTTTAATTTATGCACACACAGACAAGGAGATCCAAATGGATGACAGAGTTAGTAGGTTTTTCTGATCAGCAAAGCAGCCAAGCTGGATGAAGGGCCTGGGTACTCTGGGCACAGGTGGGTAGAACCCACATTTAAATGCTTCCAACAGCCGACCTTTCATAATGCTTCAATCTTTCCTTTTATTTCATGTTCATCTTTTGGTTAAAGAGTATGCACAGCACCATGATCCTTCATAGAAACCAACTACAGAATTCAAGTAGCATTTAAGTTTTGTGAATGGTAGGTATATTAGTCAGTTTTCTGTTGCTGTGAAAAAGCACCATGACCATGGAACTTATAAAAGGAAGAGTTTATTTGAGCTTACGATTGGCGGTTCCAGGGAATTAGAGTCCATTGTGGTGGGAGGCATGGTGGCTGGATGTGGAGCAGCAAACCGAGGGTCACATCTCGCAAAGAGTACAGGAAACAAAGAGAGACTGGAGACCACGAGGCTTGTTAAAACTCTCTAAGCCCTGGGGCTGGAGAGATGGCCTAGCGGTTAAGAGCACCGACTGCTCTTACAGAGGACCCGGGTTCGATCCCCAGCACCCACATGGCGGCTGAGAACCGTCTGAAGCTCCAATTCCAGGAGAACTCCAGCTCCAGGGGAATCCGACACCCTCTTCTGACCTCCGCGGCGTTGCACGACACGGGTGCACAAACTTGCATGCAGACAGTACATTCATACACATACAGAAATAAATAAAATTAAAAAAAAATTCTCTAAGCCCTGCCCCCAGTGACACACTTCCTCCAGCACGGCCACACACCCCAAGACCTCCAAAAACAGCGCCACCAACTGGAGACAAAGGTCTGAATACCTAGAGCCTATGGGGGACACTCATCCAAACCACCACATTCCACTCCCTGGCCCCCATAGGCTCCTGACCATATAAAATGCAAAATGCATTTAGTCCAACCTTAAAAGTCCCCATAGTCTTTACCAGTTTCAATGCCATTCAAAAGTCCACAGTCCAAGGTCTCTTCTGAGACTCAGGCCAATCTCTTAACTGTAAGCTCCTGTAAAATCAAAAGGCAAATTACATACTCCCAATATACAGTGGAACCGAATACACATTCCCATTCCAAAAGGGAGGAATAGAGGCATAGTGAGGAAATACTGGACCAAAACAAGACCGAAAACCAGCAGGGCAAACGCCAAGTCCTGTAGCTCCACATGCGACTTCTGGGACTTGACTTCCAAAGGGCTTACACGGCTCAGCTCTTCCAGCTTTGCTTGCAACATACATCTCTTTCTTAGGCTGGTACCACTCCCCGTATGCAGCTCTCCTTGGCAAATATCTCACAGGTCTGGCATCTCGAAAGTCTTCTTGGGGTCTCCGCTGCCAACCAGGCTTCATACTCACAGCTTCACGCAGTGGCCTATCACGGCCTTCTTTATTCAGGGACACCCCTGCTGTACTCTTCCTGGCCTCTTTGGCTCTCTGAAACCGTGGAGGAAGAGCTGATGACCCCTTCACTCTTGCAAACTTCATGTCTCTAAAGCCAGCACCACGTGAATGAAATTGCCGAATCTGGCTGCAAGTTCGGGCCAGACCCTGGCCCATTTCAACCACATTTGCTACTTTTCTCTGCCCTGGACTTGCTGGAGGATTAGCTGGGTGTGGTCTTGCCCTGAAGGTACTGATTCTTTTGTTTACTTGTAAATCTCGAAGCCCTTCCTTAATCACTTTAAACTCCTTATCAAAAGGAAACTCTCCTTCACAAGCCTTGGCCCCACCTTTAATCTTCCTAGTGCAGTTTTCAGATCCAACCTCTCCTTCACATGCCTTGGCCCCACCTTTAATCTTCCTAGTGCAGTTATCAGAGCCAAACTGTACATTTTGCATTTCTTTCTGCTCCATCTGCTCTTTTTCACTGTAGATCTGTATAATATTCACCATTAAAAGCCACGCCACCATTTCTACATTAGGCTGTCTTGAAATATCCTCCGCCAAAGACATCAGTCCACTGCTTTTCAACTTAGCATCAGGCAAGCATCTGGGCTGTGGGCAAACTGCTGCCAGACTCTTTATCAAAATATCCCGGTTGCTGCCTAAGTCTTTATTTTCCCCTGGAACCACATCTTTTGCAGCCATGCTTTCTTCCAGGCCTCCACTAGAATGGCCCTTTAAGCTCTGCTTACAATAGTCAACAGCCTTTCCAGCCCAAAGTTCCAAAGTCTTCCACACTTCTCCAAACATACACATGGTCAGGTTCTTCACAGCCAACAGCCCACTCTCTGGTACCAATAACTGTATAAGTCAGTTTTCTGTTGCTGTGATAAAGCACCATGACCAAGGAACTTATAAAAGGAAGAGTTTATTTGAGCTTATGATTGGTGGTTCCAGGGAATTAGAGTCCATTGTGGCGGGAAGCGTGGCGGCTGGATCTGGAGCAGCAAATCGAGGGTCACATCTCGTAAAGAGTACAGGAAACAGAGAGAGAGACTGGAGACCACGAGGCTTGTTAAAACTCTCTAAGCTCTGCCTCCAGTGACACACTTCCTCCAGCATGGCCACACACCCCAAGACCTCCAAAAACAGCGCCACCAACTGGAGACAAAGGTCTGAATACCTAGAGCCTATAGGGGACACTCATCCAAACCACCACAGTAGGTATTTAGAGAAAATGATATGATGGATAGAGAATGTAACTTGGAGAATGATTTTGAATGATAAAATGACTATTAACCTCTTGGTTTGCCAACACATCAGTAATTAAGAGACAGGAATGAAAGTTGGATATCTCGAGTCACTGGTAACCTGGGATGTCTTAGGTGTACTTGATCATTAAAAACAGTGGTGAAGGACAGTGTGATTTCTCAGTACTCTACAAGGCATCATCCTAGTTCATAAATATAGCTAATGATAAAGAAGATAATACTTGCTTGTAATATCACAAAGAGGTGATGTCTGTTCTTGATCTTTTTTTACTAGACTCCATGTACTGACCCACTCTACGACTCTTGTTTAAAAGCAGGCTTTCCAGATTCCCTTCTCTGACAGAAGAGGGAATAAGCACTAAAATTTTAAACCCAGGTTAAACAGCATGAAAGAAGGAAGTGGCAGAGGGAGAAGGAAGAAAAATAAAGAGAAGAAAGGGAAGTAGGCAGCAGATAGACCCTGATGCCCAATTTTGCTGCTCTATAGAGGAAAGGGAGGGCAAGTCTCTAAAACTGCACAGCTCAACTCCAAACCACTAATGAGATGTGTACAAGTCAGAAGTTGGCATTCTAAGAAAGGTGTGGTGGTGCTTTCCTGTAATCTCAGCACTTACAAGGCAGAGGCAGATGGATCTCTGTGAGTTCAGAGACAGCTAGGGTTACAGGGAGACCCAGTCTCAAAAAGACAAAAAATAAAAAATAAAAATAGGATAAAATAAAATAAAAAGTGTGCATTCTAATCCCTAATGCCACGCCTCAGGACAGGCCTATACAAGATCGTGTTCAGAGCGAAGGCGAGCACAGGAAGCTTCCTATGTGGTAGTCTATTGACCACATCAAAGACTTCCTTCTAGGCCTCTGCCTCAAATTCACCTTCAGGTTATGTTTACTCAACTCTGCTTCATTCATCACATTATTATGGGACTCAGCACTTTTCACAGACTGGGCTTCAGCAACCTGTTCCCTTGAACAGCTCATTTGTGGACTAACACATTTCTCCTGCCTCTCAGGCCCAGAATGCTGAATCAGAGCTGAGACAGCAGCATTTCTTTTTTTTATCTTCCTAAAGTCTTGTTTTTCATTTGATCCCGCTATTTGTGCATTTCAATACATCTTCTCTTCCTTTCCATTCAGTGCAGTTTATTTCCTTTCGCTCCCCCCACACACTCACCCACCACCCACCTCAAATCACGCATTCTGCCATAATTTTCCTGCATATTTTTCTCAGTTGTTTTTTTTTTTTTTTTTCATTTTTAGCTATAAGTGATAATCCATGAGTACAAGCATCCTTCATGCAAAACCTATCTGCAGGCTGTTGTGCCCAAACACCTACAGCCCCACCATCCAGTGGGGGGTGACAGGTTGTTTGTTCAATCAAGTTGATCAAATGAGTGTCCAGACTACATTGCTGTAGTTTCACCATTCACCCCAATCGCAGCCCTTACATTCTACCACGCCCCCTCTTCCGCAGGTTGTTCCCTAGGCTTAGAAAAGGGGCACAGGTGGATGAGAGGTAAAACAGTCCACTCTCTCTGGAGCTGTTGACTTGGACTCTGGTCAGCATTTCTAATTCTCTCTTTCCAACTGGACTTGACAGATGCAAAGGTGAGTGTACCAAAGTCACAGAGGAGAATCCATAGGAACAAGATAATGGACTGAAGGAGGCGGCAGCACTACTCTCCCCTTTGGAACAAGATCTTTGCCATCTTACAGGATGTTCTTAAGCTTCAATCATCACCTTAACCAATTCACCAGTGAACATGGTTATTATAAAGGTCTATCCTGCATTGATAGTTTCTTTTTTTCTAGTGATACTAGCTATGTCCTCTTGCTGATGTCTCTTTACTAACTTTAGATTTCATAAGGCTTTGAACTTTCAAAAATAAGTTGTATTTTATTGTTTGAAAAGGAGCTATAAGGACACATACAAACACAAAGCACTCATTGTAAAACTGTTGTGATGGACTCAGAGACAGGAAAGAAATGTGTTAAACATAACACAGGAATACGTGCTAACCAAGAAGGTTCTCAATGGACAGAAAGGCAATACTTCTAGAAAACAAGGTATGTTGTCTTCCCATGCAACCACTTGTTCCCAGACACTGAGCATTCAGAACGTGTAGTTCTGAGGTCCTAGACACAGAAATTGTGACAACCTTGGTCAAAGCAGGTATAGTCAATCATCAGTAGACTGGAGAATCCTTTTTTAAAGTATTTAAAATATTCCAGGGGCTGGAGAGATGTCTTAGTGGGTCAAAGTGCATGTTACCAAGACTGACAACATGAGTTAAGATCCTATGAACCCACCCCGTACAAGCCAGACACAATGGTACATGTCTGTAACACCAGACACTCCTACAGTGAGATGCTAGGTGGAGACCCAAGAATTTCCCAGAGGCTCACAGGCCAACTAGCCTGGAATATGCACAGCACTGGAAAGCCAGAGAAATCACAACATAAACAGGTTGAATGTAGAAGACTTACCAAGGTTGCCCTGTAACGCCCACGTGGAATGCCATGGCAAGTAAATACACGCACGTGCGCACAAGCACGCGCGCGCGCACACACACACACGCATGCACATACCTTCACAAAAATATTTTAAAGTCTATACAACCACCAATAACAAAAAAAAATAGTGTTCTATATCTCTCTATAGCTAAAAGAAATGAGAAACATAGCTATTTCTACTTGCGATATGAAAGCAGTTTTCTGCAAAGTTAAATCCAGAATTAAAATCAGGAAAAAGATCATCTTCCCTTTGGTAATTCTGTACATTGGAATATTCACTGCAGTAAAAATTTCCCTGTTTTATCCTATCAATGGAATTAACCTTTCTGTATAAACTTGTTCTTTGTGGAAATTCATTTTTCTGTCCAGAAATGTTGCCATTTATGCATCTAAAAAAAACTAGTTTTAGGGGCTGGAGATATGATGGCCAAGTGGTTAAGAGCGCCGACCACTCCTGCAGAGGACCCGGGTTCGATCCCCAGCGCCCACATGGCAGCTGAGAACCGTCTGTAACTCCAATTCCAGGAGAAGTCCAGTTCCAGGGGAACCCGAGACCCTCTTCTGACTTCCACAGCATTGCACGACATGGGTGCACAAACCTACATGCAGACAGTACATTCATACACATACAAAAATAAATAAATAAATAAAATAAAAAAAAAACTAGTTTTATTTATTGAGTCGAAATGACAGTTTTTTGTTTTTGTTTTTTAAATACTATAGTTCTGCTTCCTCTAAAATAGAAAGAAAAAAAACTCCATCCAGGCAACAGTTTTCTGTTCATTCACAGCATTGAGAAAGGAGGATTGTGCAGCTGGTGCCTTTGTTTTTTGTTTTTGTTTTTGTTTTTTTTTGCATGTATTCAGATTCTGCCTGCAGAGTTCTATGAGCCTAATAAATCCTCACCCTCAGCTGGGCGTGGTGGCACATGCCTTTAATTCCAGCACTCGGGAGGCAGAGGCAGGCAGATCTCTGTGAGTTCAAGGCCAGCCTGGTCTACAGAGTGAGCTCCAGGCCAGCTGGGACTAAAGAGAGACCCTGTCTCAAAAAGACCCCCCTCAAAAAAAATCCTTACCCTCACCTCAGATCCAAGGGCTTGATAATACTAAGAAAGCATAGGTGCAATGTGGATACCTCTGGTCAGATAAACCACATCCCCCCTGGATCTGCTCCTTCCTGAGATATCAATCCATTCCTCTCCAAATTGTATCCAGATGCAATATTCAAGGAAACATCTGGAACCAGCTGTCAAACCCTTCCTTTGGTCCAGTGGAGGAAGCACTTCAGTCCCAGAACCGCTCTTAGCCTTCCTTCCCCACCTCACTTTTATCTTGAGAAGGGGCACAGACTCCTCCATGACACAAAACAAAATGAAAGGTAATAAAATGAATACTCAGTAATTCTTTTTTTTTTGGTCTTTTTGAGACAGGGTCTTCTTGTAGTTCCAGCTGTCCTGGAACTTGCTATGTAGACCAGGCTGGCCTTGAACTCACAAAGATCTGCCTGCCTCTGCCTCCCAAATGCTAGGATTAAAGGTGTGCGCCACCACACCCGGCATACTCAGTAATTCTTGACAGAAAGAAAAGAGTCATTTTGGAGGTTTCAATTATAGAGATAATAAAATAATCATAGGTAACATCTGTAAAGCACCTACCATGTGCTAGGCACTTTGAGGATTTTACAGGAATTAATCCCGCCCCTTCTCAATGTTAGTGTGATGGGCAATCTCGATTTCTAATTGGACTGGATTGAGAAGCAGCTAGGAAATTAGTCGACTTTATCTCTGAGTGTGTCCGTGAAGGTGTTTCCAAAGGGGATTCATTAACTAAGGAGGAAGACTGCCCTGAATGTGACGCCCCCAACCTGAAGGATGGTGCCTGGGATGGAATAAGAGGAGAAGGCCAGCTGGCATGGGTGTGCCCTCTCCACCACAAACTATGAGACAAAAGAAATGTTTCCTCCTTTAAATTTTTTCTCTTGGGTATTTGTCACAGTGACTAAAAGTCCAAAACAGTAGAGATTTTTATTTTCTTCATTTTACAGATGAAGAAACAGAGGAACAAAATGCTTTAGTAACTTATGTGAGGTGACACTGCCGCACATACATGCACAAGTGTTGCAAGTGTGATTCAAACTCAAGTTAACTTAGACATCTGATTTCTAAATCACACAGCTTCTCACACTTAAATACTCATGCCACAGCCATGTGCACACACAGAGACATTAAACACAGGTACTGCTTTACATGCACCATCACTTTGAGTTTTCTTCCTTTTGTCATGTTTCTTGCTCTCACAAATCTTCATTCTTAGAATTTTTATGTCCAAGGATAACTAAATGATGTGAGATAGGACGGGGTGGGGATGGAGCTTCAGAAGGAGAAATGAAATGCATCTCGTTTTGAAATTCTTTTGTCTATCTGCTTGTGTTTCTTAAAATAACAGCTGTTGAGAGAGCAGAGTTTCTTTAAATTATTCACTAGATCTGGAATTGGATCTAGATCCAATTCTTGAGGTCCCTATAAAACAGCATGTGAAATAATGGATTGTGTATACTTGGGAATGTTATGAAGTTTTTCTTCATAAAAGGCTTAAAATGTTATGTAATATTACTTATTTCTAGAAAAGCATACTTAAGCAAAAATAAAATCATTGATCTTAGCATATAGACAAATGACTTATAAGATGATACATAATTCTAACAGAATATATATTTAAGGATTTCAATGGGTATGTATTTGAATAATTATATAGTAAGATGTAATATGAGTAAGACTGCATTTGCCTGTCTTTGAATGCCAGAATGCAAAATTTAAAGTTACTATATCATCACATGCAAACTTTCTTCAAGGTAGCCTCATTAAAGTATAAAAAGTAAGGGCACCCAAGTTTATTTTTTTATTTATTTTTATTTATTTTTGTATGCGTATGAATGTACTGTCTGCATATAGGTCTGTGCACCCCTGTCGTGCAATGCCCCAGAGGTCAGAAGAGTGTGTCGGATTCCCCTGGAACTGGAGTTATCCTGGAATTGGAGTTACAGACAGTTCTTAGCCACCATGTGGGTGCTGGGGATCGAACCCCGGTCCTCTGCAAGAGCAGTCAGTGCTCTTAACCGCTAGGCTATCTCTCCAGCCCGAGGGCACCCAAGTTTAAAAGATGGAGGGTAATGCTTACATAATCTTGCATTGCTGACTATAGTATGAACTGAGAAGCAATTTTGCTCATATTCTTTGTTACAATGAGTAATCTCCTTTCTGTTAATTTAATGAAATCGAGTAAAAGATGGAAAAGCTAGACTTGTCTCATGATTATTGTAGACAATAAACAAAAAATTCAAAATGACCAAAATGTTGCTGTCTCTCAATGTTTCATTAAGTCACAGTACATCACCCCGATTGAATAGTAGGTAATTTCATATTATTGCCAAAAGACTCTAAGGAAATAAAGTGCTTTAAAAATAATGCCAAATGAAAATATTATTTTTAAACTTGTTTCTGAGGACTGGAGCGACAGCTCAGTGGTTAAGAGCACTGGTCAGTTCCCAGCACTCACGTGCAACTAATCACTGTCCGTAACTCCAGTTTCTGAGGATCCAATGCTCTCTTCTGGCATCCACAAGCATTACATGCACATGGTGCACTCACATACAGGCAGATAAAACATTTGAACATTAAATAAAATAAATGAAAAATTTAAAAAACTTGTTTCTGTGCTTTGAAGATGCACAATATTATTTTATGGACATTAATGGAATTTTTCTGAGCTTTATTTTTTGTGTATTACATCTTTGATGGATTAACAAACATATTTTATTATTAAATTTATTCTCTTTCTTGGAATTACAAGAAAATATAATGCTTGAAAATAGCTGTGTTTGGGGAAGTATGATGTTGGACCAATGAGTATATGTGCTGGATGTCATATTCTTGTTGTTTTCCAACCAAAATGCTTTATGATTATCAATTAGAAGACTGTAGAATATTCTGAATTATTTGCGTAAAAATTCCCAGCATAAAAAAACAAAATATTTGCAAAATCTTTACATACTTTGCCCTTATTGACTTTGATTCTTTAACTATTATTTAAATAATTTATAATGTCTGATACTTTTACTTCAATCCATCTCAAATCCTTTCTGATTATAGCACAGTATAAATAGGTAAGAAATAATAATGGTGTCTCATGCATACAAAATAGTGACAGTTCTCTGAATACAAAATTGCAGATAAAACTGAAGAAGAAAAATATTACCCTAAAGGATACATGTACCATGTTTCTGAACATGTCACATTGTGTGATGTTGTGGATTATGTGCTGTGGATTTTGTGTGCTCTACCACAAAACCTAAAACCTTGCTTTTAAATAGCAGCTTCCTCAAAGAGATACAATATTACAGTCAAGCAGATTCCTTTCATTGGCTCAGGTGGTGGTGGGTACTATCTTCCTTCTGCTGATGAAAACAAACAACCCCAAAGCCAGGCATGGTAATACACTCCTTGAATCCCAGCAATGGAGAGGCAGTGAAGGTGGCTCTCTGAGGTACTGAGGCCAGCCTGGACTCTGTAGTGAGTTCCCTGGCAACTGGGATGACAGGGAAACCTTGTCTTAAAAAGACCAAAAAGAGGAAGCAAGATTTTAACAGTTGTCAATCTGGGTTATAGATAAACAGATGTTCATTATAGCAATATTTTTACATTTCTAGATTTAAATATATTTTAATAAATCCAAAAATTCCAGTGTGGGAAAAACCCCCAAACCAAACAAAACTGAAGCACATACTTAAGAAGCTTGGGTAGATTAATAAAAATAATACCTCACATATATTAAAATCATAATATGTGGTAAATACTTCCACAGCAAGTGGCTTACTCTCATTTAATTTTCAACACAGCTTTTTAAGGAAGATGCTGCCATTAATTTCTGGGTTATAGATAAGAAAATAGCTAGAAAATCCAACAGTTTGGCCAGAGTTTCCAACCAGAAAGGTAAATATGTCAAATGCCCATGAAATAATGCTATTACCTAATGCTTAAAAAGTTTTAGGATTATAATGTCTTTTGTAATGCAAAGCTTAAATATACCCAGTTATACAGTATTTAAGGGGATAGGGCATTTGAAAGATTAATAGCAAAGCAACAGCAAAGAGAAAAATATATAAAACTTATCCAGTATTTAGCGATGAAATTCCTAAATTACAGCTTTCACATCTATTAAACTCTGTCCTACCGTTCATAAGTTTGTCTGTACATGTTAGTCATCAAAGTAGGTAAAGCATCAATCAAAGTAGGAAGAGACTGTTCCTTTGGTGTCACTGACTTGGTATTCATTATATTTATAATTCGAAGTAGTAAGGTAAGGCTTTCCATCTCAGACTCTTGATTCTCCCCTTCTTGTGTATCATAGGCTGGGACCAGCATACTTGGAGCAAGTCCTGTTGAGTTAGTCTCCAGAACCTCTTTGAAATCCGTGTCTTACTCCATCACAACTACAAACACTCTACTCCAAGCTATGGTCAGTTAGACCCAGATTCCTTTGTTCCCAATCTCTCTTCAATCCATTCTCCAGGAGGCAGCTAAAGGAGTATTTAGAAAATGCAAAACACCTTCTAGAACACCTTGTCTTGAAATCCGTTGGCGTTCTAAGGTCCTCGCTTCTCACTGGCTGCAGGCACTGAGTCTCGGGTAGTGCTTTCTGTCTTATCCCATTCCACGGCTCTGCTGTCCCCCCCCCCAACTCTTTTCCACCTTTGTGTACAACCTTCCATGTATCCCCTCTTAGAGCAGCCTCATCTCGTCTCCCACTCAATGGAAGACATGCCACCCTTATTCCCAGCCCTGCTTCCAGTGACTTTCTCTAAGGCACGGACCACAACTCATCACATGTGATTTCTTCATTTCTTCACTGCTTACTTATTTTCTATGCATCTTCCTGACTAGACATTCAGCTCTCTGAGGACAGGGTTAGGCTGTTCCTTTGCATTGCTGTTAACTCTCCTGCCTCATACATTGTTCTCACATGAAATATCTAGTGGCTATTTCAATTGGGTGATAAAAGCCTATGAAAATACTAGACAGAGAACCAGAGTGTTTTGAAATACGGCTTATTGATTAATTAATCAATGAATTTGTTGTTACGATGTACCCATAGTTAAAGCATTAGAATGCAAAGATAAAATTTCATAAGCATCCAAAAGCAGAATTTATGTGGCAGATATTTACTAAACATTTGACCTGAATGAATGCATATAATCTTATCAAGAGCACAAAGGGGAGAGGGCTAATGCATCTTTTTTTTTAACTGGTAAAACACAAGGCCTCTCTAAAACTCCCTCTCAGTGAAAGGAACAGGGGAGATGTTATCTTTGAATATTTAAACACTAATTTTTCTGCCTTCTAAGGAAGGCTTTTATATGTATATTGTATAAATAATATTTTTCTGTGATACAGAATTGAAACTAAGGCCTCGTGCATATTAAGTGCTTTTTATCACTGAGCTACATTCCCAGCCCCTGAATTAATTAATTAATATAGAACACAAATTATACAGCATCACAAAACTACACAGCATTCTTCTAAGAGGCCATGGTAACCTCCTTTATATAATTTAAATTTTAGTGTATGTGCTGCTGATGTAAACACTGAATTTATTTTTTTAAAAAGATCTCCAATGTCACTTTTGTTGGACTTGAATTTTATTTTCATTGTATATTAACAAATTCTAGTTATAAATATTCATGGCATACTATTTTATTTTTTTTTTTATTTTTTTTTTTCTTTAATTTTTTATTTTTTTTAATGTTTTTATTTTTTAAATTTTTTTTTTTTTTTTTTTAAATGCATAGTACTTGGCTCTCAGCTGTTTGCCAAGCAGTGTATTTGATAGACAAAAAAATAAAAAATCAAACTTCTTCCTTTTATTTAGCTAATCCTGTATCACTTTTAAATCTGTTAAGGCTTCCATGGGCAAATGCCAGCATGAATATCTACTGCCCTAGCAACTAAGCCAAAAAAAAAAAGAACAGTAATTATCCATGGGCAGTAGCCCAAGAGCCACTCCAGGACTCTGGAACCTGCCAGCCCTCCCCCATCACTGATCTGGCCAACTGACAATGCACATTAATGATATTAACAAGGTCATGTGTTAAATATGTCTTTTCTCCCAAATCCCATCAAATCACAGATGTCATCTGGCTTGGCTTGCTTCACCTTGGATGCACTGTCAACCCCCTCATCTTGGCAACATGGAAAGACAGAGCCAGCATGGGGTTCTATACACAAGGCTGTCTGCCGTGGTGTATCTGGGAGAGTTCTCATACTTCATGAATGTTAATGAAGGAGACAAACTCTGAAGGAGCAAGGCTTGAGGTTTTTTTCCCTGAAGAAAGCCCAAGAATTCTCAGGATATGCCCATAGTTCAGGACAATCACAGTCTAATTGCAGTCTAGTCTGCTCTTTTCAACCCTTTGTCAAAGGCACAATTTACTCATTTTCACCTTTAAGAAAAATTCCATTGGGGATGGAGAGATGTCCCAATGGTTAAGAGCACTGACTGCTTTTACAGAGGGCCTGTGATTGGTTCCCAGTGCTCACGTGGCGGCTAACAACTGTCTGTAACTACAATTCCAGGGGATCTGATGCCCTCCTCTGGCCTCCAAGGGCTTAAATAACATGGGTGCACTCACATACATGCAACCAACACACTCATAAATTTTTTGAAAAAGAAAAACAATCACTGAATAACCCTATATGACTATAAAGGCAGATGCATTGACAGTATGTGACCTAACACCTATAAATGAATAGAAAAGGTAAATAAGTAAAAGTTCACTACAGAATTAGCAATTTCCCCCAGGCAACTGTGCAGTAAACTTAGCACATGGGAGGAGGGGGGAGTGAATTACCTTGCCCCCAGTAGATTTTTATCTAGTATAGAAGCTGCATTTCTTTTGTCCACGAATCTTAGTGATTGAGTTTTTGCTTCATTACAATTTACTATTCACTCACCTTGGCACCGTTTTATGAAGAATAATGAATTGTAGAAAAAAATAGGCCAAAAGTCAAAGAACAGCATTTATAATTATAACTGCTGGCCATTTTTATTGTTTAGGCTTTTTCAGTTATAATTTAACAGTACATGGAATTTCTGAAGTGTTCTGGAGATAAAATTTGAATATGTGTGCTTGGCTCTTATCCAAAGTTTGTAAAAAAGGTTTTGAGACTTTTATTAGGTTTAAGCTTCAGGTGGTTACGACAGGTGACCTGAAGTCAGTCAGGTTAGCCAGGCAAGTCTTAGTGACAATGTTGGGGCAGAGACTTCAGTCAAAGAGGATAGAGACATTGAGGATTCTCCTTCTTCCTCATTTCATTTTGTTGTAATTGTTTCTATCTTCTATCGTCTCTCAGGAGAGCTGGAGATGTGAGAGCCCAGTGCCATAAGAGACATTCAGACTCCCAAACTGTCCAGAGCACAGCTCAGAGAAAGAATTGTTACCTTGATTATTTTATCTTTTAAACTAAGTCATTCAATTTTAACAGCCCTTGCCTTTGAGATCATAGGGTAATTATATACTAATTTAAGATCATGAGATTCTGAGAGATTAAGTGACCTCAAGAATCAAATAGTCGAAGCTCTTTATTTTAGAGCTGAGAAAAATGAAATTTGAAGAGGCTTTATGAATAATTCAAGGTCACATCTTGCTAATGGCAAAGTCAGTACTGGAGCCCAGGTGCTCTAACTCTTAGCTCAAACATCATCTCCCAACAAAGGAAACACTGGGCCTTGAGAACCAAGGAAATCCTGGGAGTACTCTTGGACCACAAGTCCTTCAGGAGACAAAGTCCACTCGAAAGGCAGCTCTCTTCTGTGGTTTATAGTTCTGCGGAAGATGCAGTTTCAGAAGCCAATTTGTTTTGGATAGGGCAGTGGCAAGCTTGGGCACCACTGCTTATCCTGAGCCCACTGAACAGTTTCTGAAACTCTTTTTACACAGAGCCACTCAGCCAGGCTCCATAGAAATGCCTCAGGAATTCTCCCCTGACCCAAAAATTCCAAAATCTCTCATCCTGTCAGCAGAAGTAAGCAAACTGTTTCAGAGTTTGGTAGGATGTTTTGACAAGAGATAGGAGCTAACTGTGGGCTATCACGTGTCAATTCAGAAATTTTCCATCTTAAGTCTGGGACTCTGTCACTCTTTTTAAGAAAGAGGAAGGCTTTTAGAAATGCATCAAGCCAGGCATGGTGGTGCACGCCTTTAATCCTAGCACTCGAGAGGCAGAGGCAGCTGGATCTTTGTGAGTTCAAGGCCAGCCTGGTCTACAGAGTGAGTTCCAGGACAGCTGGGGCTACAGAGAGACCAAAAAAAAAAAAGAAATGCATCAAGTCTAAACTGGGCACTTTCCAAAGGCTTAGCATGCAGAATAGGAAAGTTTGGAGAGAAGTTGCCATTTCAAAGTACATATAGGCAACCACTTTTCTTGCCATTATTAAATATCTTTGTGTATAACCCATATGTATGGTAACTCTAGAATGTGCTATCAGTGGATTTTCTTATATATATATATATATATATATAATATTATATATAGATATAGAGAGAAGAGAGAGAGAGAGAGAGAGAGAGAAATGTGCCTTGTAACACCCATGAATTTTTTTCTTTTTTTCTCTATTGCTTTTATTTGAAGTTTGTGTATTTCATATTTTTTTTTTTTTTTTTTTTTTTGGTCTTTTCAAGACAGGGTATCCCTATAGCCCCAACTGTCCCGGAACTCACTCTGTAGACCTGGCTGGCCTTGAACTTACAAAGATCCACCTGCCTCTGCCTCCCAGGTGCTAGGATTAGAGGCGTGCACCACCACGCCTGGCTTATACAACTTAAACAAGTTTAGATCCAATTCCCTTTCCTTGCTCCCTCCCTACCAGAGCTTGTGCATTCTGCCATACCTGTCTTTCATCTTTTTCTCAGTCTTTTTAAAATTTTTTGATGCTGAAATTTACTGTTTTGGGCAGAAGTTTACTGTTTCAGTCAGTTCTTTGACCCAGTCTTCTTTGTTGCTGTTCCTTCCCATTTATATCAATCCAAAATATGCCTCTATGGATGCCGTAGATATACCAAAATTATTGGTCTTCTAAAAAATTTTTCGGGGCTGGAGAGATGGCCTAGAGGTTAAGAGTGCCGAATGCTCTTGCAGAGGACCTGGGTTTGATCCCCAGCACTCACATGGCAGCTGAGAACCGTCTTTAACTCCACTTCCAGGGGAATCTGACACCCTCTTCTGACCTCCGTGGCATTGCACAACATGGGTACACAAACCTACATGCAGACAGTACATTCATACACATAAAAAATAAATAAAAAAATGTAAAAAGACAAAAAACAAAACAAAAAATTTCTTCAAATTTCATACATTATATTTTAATCATATTTAAACAACCTCTCCTATCTGCACCCCTCTTAAGGCACCTCTGCTAGATTTAATGTACTCAGTCATATATATATTAAGGCCTATAGAGTCAAGTTTGTGTCCCCAAATGCCCTTTGCTAGGCATCCATCCCCTGCAGCCTGGTTAACTTATCTACTGGCATATCCTTAAAGAAAATCAACTCTCCTTCCAATAGTTTTCTGTTGTCAATAGTTCCTCAGCTAAATTTGGGGCTTCTTAGCCACTCACCCTCTTCCCTGCTGAGATTCTGCTTGGCTTGAGCTGCATGGGCTTCGTTCATGCTGTCACCATTTCTGTGAGCTCATTTAAGCAACTTCCCAGCTATCTGGAAAACTGTTTCCCTGTGGTTGTGCACCACTGCTGGCTCTTACACTCTTTTTGCCCCTCTTCCCTAATGTTTCATGAGCCTGGAGTGGCAAAGGCTGGATAGAATTGTCCTATTCAGAGATAGGCACTCTGGAGTCTCTTATTCTTTGCACTTTGGTGAGTTGTGGTTTTCTGGGTTAATCAGCATTTGTTGCATGAGGAAGCTTCACTGGTGAGAGTTTAGAGATGCAGTAATATCCCCCCCCCCCCGCGCCCCGCCACGTTCCGTTCCAGTATGTTCTCTGAGCCTTAGGGTGTAGAAGTTGTATTACAGATGTGTCAACAAGGGCTGAGGACATCACAGTAACTTAATCTCTGTGTTTGACTAGTTACGGAACTTGGTGATAGTCTGTATCTGTTGCAAAAACCTTCTTTGATGAAGGGTGAAAAGTACACTTGTAAGCCGGGCGTGGTGGCGCACACCTTTAATCCTAGCACTCAGAAGGCAGAGGCAGGTGGATCTTTGTGAGTTCAAGGCCAGCCTGGTCTACAGAGTGAGTTCTAGGACAGCTGGGGCTACAGGGAGACCCTGTCTCGAAAAATACCAAAAAAAAAAGTACACTTGTCTGTAAATATAAGGATACATATTTAGGTAAGGAATTATGTTGATCTAGGGATGTGACAAAAGTACGTTTTTCTATAGGTCTATCCATAACAATGGTCTTTTAACATCTAATATATATTGCCTTGGAGATCAGTTCAATTCAGAAAGTTGAAGCAAAGTATAACTTTGGGTTGAACTTGTCTGGTAATGTAGGCAAGAGTGAGATCATTTAAAAAAATTTTTTTTATTAATTTTACTTATTTCTGTATATGTATGAATGTACTGTCTGCATGCAGGTTTGTGCACCCGTGTCATGCAATGCCGCGGAGGTCAGAAGAGGGTGTCGGATTCCCCTGGAACTGGAGTTCTCCTGGAATTGGAGTTTCAGGCGATTCTTGGCTGCCATGTGGGTGCTGGGGATCAAACCCGGGTCCTCTGCAAGAGTGGTTGGCGCTCTTAACCGCTAGGCCATCTCTCCAGCCCACAGATCATTTTTTTTTTAAGTGAGATTATTTTACCTTTTTTTTGAGACAGGGTCGCCCTGTAGCCCCAGCTATCCTGGAACTCACTCTGTAGACCAGGCTGGCTTTGAACTCACAAAGATCCGCCTGCCTCTGCCTCCCAAGTGCTAGGATTAAAGGCGTGTGCGACCACGCCCGGCGAGATTATTTTACTTTAAATCTGAGTAATTGCCTTCGTCCTCTACTTTACTTAAACCTGTAGACATACCCAAAAAGTATTTTGCACATGGGTTTATGTTTATTATAGGTGTTTATTATACAATATAAATGGAACACAATACGAAATTTAAAAAAGTATTTTGAGAATAAAGCATAAAGCCTGTTCAAACTACCAATTACATACCATCTCATCACGGAAAGTGAAAGTTTTTTTTTCCAACTATTAAGATAGCTTGCTGCTGCCAGCTAACTGTTAATTTACTCTCTCCTATTGGGCTGTCTACCTCCGGCTCATCCTCTGCTTTTAGTGTACAGCCTTGGACTCCTACAAGTTGACAAATGTTCCAAATTTTTCAAAGCTTTCCCTTGTGCTGTATTCATCATGGAGTCTGTATGAGGTGCTGGTTATTCCTCAAGCCAGCTCTTAATTACTTGGATGCCAATTATCCAGAGTCTGGAATCTGCCAGACTCTGCTTTTTCTCCTTTTCTCTCCTGCTGCATGCATTTTGGACACAGTACAGCTTATTATCTCCTTCATGAAGAGATGAGGGATCAATGCCTAGAGACGTGAAGAAGTCTATTTTGTTAGTTGGAAGCCCTCGTTGAACATTTGGCAAGGCTAGGTACTAAAAACAAGTTATAAAAGCAATCCTTACCGTGTACATCTCATTTTCCAAGCTTTCTCAAGTTCCCATTGCTAGAGTTAAACTGGAAGCTGGCAGAATTGAGCTTAGAACTTTATTCAGTAGCAGGAAAAATAAAGTTCTACTGAGGTAGTAAAAACCTGTTGCATGAGAAGCTCTGCTTGGAACTGAACAAGTGCAGGACAATTTTCCATGGGAAATCAAGCCATCCCCATGTCACAAGTCCACCACAGCTGAGCTGCAATGATGCAGCTAATAATGCAATTAAGGCTCCTGCTGCATCTCCAGGATTTTCTTGAATTAAAAAAGAAAATGAAAAAAATAAAGGAGCAAAGATAGTCTTATTAGAGATGTGAAAATGAGTTATAGTGTCATTATTCTGCAGCAGTGGAGGTTTAAAATAAAATAAAGTATCACCAAGCTCCATGAATAAAAATTTGGTTCATTTTTATGGGTTTTTCCATTTTCTTAGGCTAACCATCCATGTTAGAGAAAAAGCATAACTTTGAAAGGCGACATCTCTTCCTCATAGGCTGTGAAGGCAACAATTGATTCTGAAAGGCTGGGGCTGCTATTCAAACAAAGGGTATAGAAGAACCAATTCTGAAGCTCTATTGTTCTGTTATTAAATCATTTGATATTTCAATTACATTGGTATCTGAGAATTTTATTTTCCCCTCTGTCTACCACAGTGTGTAGCTGATATGCCCGAGAGTCTCTCTCTGAATAAAGGGAAAGACAAAAGAGAAAGATCTTGAGAAGGCATATAAAGTAGTGTCGACATAAAGAGGCATTTGGTACCTTTGAAGAGGACATTAAACATCATAATGTATCGCTAAGGGAAGGGTAGAAATATCTTTGAAGAGAAAAATTTTCATGAATAATTGAAATGGGATTCTGTGTGAGAGGCTGATTGACTGAGGTGGTCCTTAAGGAGGTATTTACACAGTAGAGAACATCACCAGAGAGCCCTGGGTTCTAATCTTTGCTCTACAATTGGTAAGGGTGACCTTGGGCACTACACACAATCTTCATAGGCTTTAATTTTCTCAAGCGTAAACTGAAAAAAATGACGATTCCCCACATCTTTGCAAAGATTAGATTTAGAGCAGTGTAAGTAGTCCTTAACAGTATGTCTAGATCATAATGCATTTAAGAAGATAAGTTATTTTTAATAAAGTTTCTTTCAACTTTATAAAAATAGAGGAGTGCCACAGATTCTAGCATGTACCTCTAAATAGCTCCTCTGGTAAGCTAGCAAAAATAAAATAAAGTGGTAAATACCTCTATGCTAATGCTATTATCATAAATGAGAAGAAAGAAAAATAAAGGGGCTAAATCAAATTTGCCTGACCCTTGGCTATTATTATTATTATTATTATTATTGTATGTGTTTGAATGTACTGTCTGCATGTAGGTCTGTGCACCCATGTTGTGCAATGCTGAGGAGGCCAGAAGAGGGTGTCGGATTCTCCTGGAACTGGAGTTAAAGATGGTTCTCAGCTGCCATGTGGGTGCTGGGGATCGAACCCGGGTCCTCTGTAAGAGCAGCTGGTGCCCTCAACTGCTAGGCCAGCTCTCCAGCCCACCCCTGGCTATTTGATAGCTTATAACTAGAAACTTGTTTTCATTGTTGAAAGATTTTGAGATTTTTATCTAGTACTGTCTACTTTTAACAAAACAATTTTAAATCACATAAAAATGGGAAAACATATTTCTGATGGGATTCTTAAAAACCTAAACTAAAAAGAGAATTGAAAAGACAGAGGAGGAGAGCAAGTTGCCATGCCAGAAAGAGAGGTGATCATTTAGTTACTATAGCTGATACTTTAGTTTAACACTGAGACTCCTGGTAGCCAAGGCAAAGGGGCTTTTTACTCTTTTCACTCTCAAATCTTTTAAGAGCCTTAATGGTTTTATTCTGTTGTTGTTTCTGTGTGGAATCTTCCTAGGGTTTGCTGTTCCTCTCCTGGGTCTTCCACTTACCCATTACCTTCAATCATCAAGTTTCCTTCATTTAAGTCTTTATTTTTTAAAAAATATTTTATTTATTTTTTAATTTTACATGCATGAGTGTATTGTCTGTCTGTATGTAGGGGCATTCTGTGTTGTGCAATGCCTATAGAGGTCAGAAGAGTATGTCAGATCCATTATGTTGGTAACTTCCATGTTAGCCGCCATGTGGGTGCTAGGAATCAAACCCAGGTCCTCTGAAAGAGTCGCCAGTGCTCTTAACTGCTGAGTCATTGCTCCAGCCCTCAAGTCTTTACTTTTAATGTTTACTGAATTTGTAGGTTGGGTCTTTGCTCCTGCTTTGAATTTATCTTGAGAGAAGATGAAAATTTCTCAGAAGCAGAAAGCATAAACCAGCAAACTCAGATTCACAAAGACTGAATTCTGTCAACAAAAGTTTGGACAAGTTTGAGATAATGTGGCCAAACCCTTTCTTTCTCCTAGCTTTGTGGTTATTTTAACCATTGGTATCTTTATACATGCAACAGAATGTATCTCTGAAGATAATATATGGTGTCATCTACTCTTAAGAGTGAGAAATGTTATCTGTCATGGGAGAGCATTTGGCAAAAGAGACACTAAAGGATGTGGTATTTGTTCCACGTCAGGTAGGTTTTCAGGAATTACCCAGGTAACTCAGACTGCATTCTCCTAGCTGCAGCTATCACCATTTGTAGCATTACTGCTTAGCACCAGACCTAAAACATTAAAAATCCAGTTTTGTTCTCAATATTATTATTTGGGTTTCAGGGATTTCTGCATAGCACACCAAATTGTGCTGTCTATGCCATGGCAAGTATTGTGGGACAGCATCTGTGTGTCTATTCTTGGTGGTCAAATGAACCCAGAAGGAAGAAATAAAGATACGACCTAGGACTTCACATGTTCCACTTGAGTCTGGAGTCCAGAATATTTGTTTATGTTATGAACACAAACTGCATTTTATACCATTTTTCCAGATTTCCATTCCAAGATGATTCTCAATATATGACCTCATTATTTTCACAAAGACTTTTATCAAGTTTGACTTCCCAATTCATTTTATCTCTAGTTTCTTTATCTGCTGTATACTCAATTTATTAAGCTACTGTAGCACAAAATGTTAAGCTATTTATAATTCAAATTGGAAACCTATAAAAGAAAACTCAATCACTATGGCCAGGATTGTCCCTCAAAAAATGTGGGTCTATTTTTCCATTCTGTCCATTTTAGATAAATGGACAGAATTATTAAAATTATGTTGGTAACTCCCATGAGTACCACATAATATACACAGTAATGCTGAATAAATATTGTGCAAGAATGACTTTGTACAAAATTGTTGTGTATTATACATCATTATTGTAGACTAGCCAATAGCATGGAAATTTCTGTGCTCTCTATAATAAAAAATTTTATTACTGCTAAATTATTTTATATTCCATTATACATGCATAAGCATCTTATTTTAAATATAAAAAGGCAGAATAGGGCTGGAGAGATGGCCTAGCGGTTAAGAGCGCCGACTGCTCTTGCAGAGGACCCAGGTTCGTTCCCCAGCACCCACATGGCGGCCGAGAACCGTCTGAAACTCCAATTCCAGGAGAACTCCAGTTCCAGGGGAATCCGACACCCTCTTCTGACCTCCGCGGCATTGCACGACACGGGTGCACAGACTTGCATACAGACAGTACATTCGTACACATACAGAAATAAATAAAAATTAAAAAAAAAAAGGCAGAATATTTTTGCACCATTTTTTCCCTCTAGCATAAAAAATAACATCCATTGAGCAGCATTTACTTAATTTCATGTCAGTTTGTGCTCTGAGATCAATAGTCACATAGCTTCCTTAACATCTCTTACTCTAGCATAAATCCAGGGGTCACCTTGCACTATGTTGGAGGAATTTATTTTCGCTAACATAAGGGTATTTTTTCTTTAGCTCAATAAGAACCATGTCTGGACTCTATAGGAAAAAAGGTCATCAAACAAGAAGCACAGCTATGCCGAGATTTACAAAACAAACACAACAAAAAACAACATGAGATGAAATGGCAGCTTCTATTTTCATCTTGTCACAGGTGTCAATAAAGCATTGGTGCATGCTTCACACTGCTGCACCATTTGTCCACAATCAGAACAGAGGCTCATCAGCTCCAGAAAGGTCCCCTCCTGAAATGATTTCTGCTCTGTTTGCTCATCAGATCTGTTACTTCTCCATATTTGAAACTGTTCTGAAAAGAGACTTGCTTATCTATTTCAAAGAAAGGCCAATTTTCAAAAGGGCTAAGATTTGAAAGACACCTCATAAAATATATAAATGGGCAAGAAGCATATGCAAAAATGCTCTGTGTCACTAAACATCAGAGAAATGCAAACAGAAAATGCAACAAGATGCTGCTCCACCCCGACTAGGGGTATTAAGACTGATGACACAGTGGGTTGAGGAGGACTCACCGCAACTGGAAGTCTCACATGCCGTAAGTGGGAATATCAAATAGTCCAGGCACTTTGGGAGAACCTCATAAACTTAAACATGCATTTTCCATGTGAAGCAGTGATTTTGACTCCTTGGTATTTAGCTTCATGGGAACACATTATGTCCACACAAAATTGTATGCATGAATGTTCACAGTAGCACGATTCTTTATAAACTGGCAAATACACAAATTGTATGGCACCATATCATGGAAAGCTACTCAGCAGCAAAAAGGTAAGACAGAGCACATAGCAGCAGGGGCAAACAGCAAAGACTCGATGCTGAGGGAAAGAAGGATAACACAACAGAGAACACACTGAAGAACTGCATTCAAATGAAATATTACAAAGGTAAATCCATGTCTGCCTTAGTGCTGGGGCTCTGAAGAGGTCTACTGCAAAGGACCCTGAGGTACAGAAAGATTCTACATCTAGGTTTTGTGATGGTTGCAAGGTCATATATAACTCTCGAGGTTCATTAAACTACATTTAGTAAAGGTGAGTATAAATAAAAATAATGTGTATACGAATAATAAGTATGTTTTATTCTGAACTATCACTCTGACTTGCTCTACTCATTCATCGTCATAGAGTTGATTCCAAATTACTGACCCTTGTTACCAAGAAAGTAAACTCTGGTAATTTCAGGAGTTCTCCTGTTTGCACTCATGAAACACACTCCATTTGTTTTCTTTCTATTTCTTTTTTGAATGCAGCTTCCTCATGTGCCCATTTCTATTATTTCTTTTCTCTGTCTTATGCCATAAGCAATAAGCATATTTGTGGGAATGAAACTTTGTGTGTGGCTTGAAGCAAGAACTTGTAAGACCTGTCCCGGAAGATCTCTGGTTATCTGATATCTCTGTGAGCAGTCAGTTGCCTCTGTGAGTTATCTGTAGCAAGAAGGTTCAGGATATTACAATGATTCTTGCTTCGCCCTATCTCTGCAAAGTTCCGGGACCGGATGGCCCCTTCCCTTGAGGCATTGTCACACCTCTAGTTACCTGTTGCACAAACAGGAGCTCTGTAGCGCCCCCCATTAGAGCCAAGGTGGCTTGCCCCTCCCTTCTGCCTGCCCCCCACTTCCTTGCCCAGAGCACAGTAGCCTTCAATATATAGACCTCACTGACAGAAAATAAAGGGAGTTACTATCTTCCTGGCTCTCTGTGTGTGAGTCCGTTCTTTTCCACGGGTGATCTCCTGCGGTTTTCCCTCCCCACTTCTTTCAAGAGCTAAGCCTAGAGACTGTCGGCCTGCAGGTAGGAGACAAGTCCTGGAGCTGAGCCAAGAAGGGAAGAACAGTGTGTGGAACGCAATCACACATGACTCAAAGACATTGAACAACAACACATATTGTCACTGGAAAAGTAAATTACTCTTTAGAAACAAATATTCTTTCACTTAGAAATTTAATTAAAATTCTTTATAAGATTCTTTTGAAAATGTGTACACTGATAAAGATGATAATGTTTAGAATCAACTATGCAAATAGAATTGTTGGACCAGCAAGGTGCAAATCACTTTCGCTTACCTGCTGCAGGTCTGGGAATGAGATGAGGCCTTGGGTTATCAGAATACGGGTCATTTGTTCAAGTTATAAGGTTTGTATATGTATAAAGATAAATCTTCTTAAATCTACAGCTGTTTGAAATTAGGATGGGCTACCTTGTGAGTCAGCCCCCCCTTCACTAGAGATAATGAAGCAGAGGTTGGATAGACAGGCATGCAAATGTCACAGATGTTATCACAGCATCAGCCAAAAGGTTAGGTTGGTCTGACTCCCAAAAAGTCTCACTCAATGTTGAGATTCTAGTATTCAATTAAGTCATTAATGACATTCTCATTTGCAGTTCAGCAGTCATCAGTCCAAATGCACAGGGAATGAACGGGTGGCTCAGTCGAAATGCACAGGAAATGAACTGGTGGCCACAGTCTGCTTGGCTGAATAAGTCTGAGAAATTGCCTAAAAAGAATAAGCCAGGATGAGGGATGGGTGTGACAGGAGTGAACAAAGGAGACTCTGCTGCAGTTAGAAAGGAGCAGGAAGTCTGGTGTGCTGATGTGGAGCAGGAGACTACAGATGATGACAGCATGGAGTATATTTTTTAAGAGCCAGAAAAATGATTTTGAATGTTTTCACCCTAAGAAAATGGCAAAATTTTCAGGAGAAAGAGATGTTTAAACCTGATTTAAACATTATACAACATATGAATATAACTTAAAATATCACATAGTCTTTAATAAATACAATTTTTGCATTATTTAAAAATAATTCTTAAAACTATATGTGGTGGCTCATGTCTATAATCTCAGCATTCAGAAGGTGAATGTGGGAGGATCTGAAGTTCAAGGTCAGCCTGGGCTACATGGTTCTCTGTGTCAAAAAAATAATAAAAAATAGGGGCTGGAGAGATAGCCTAGCGGTTAAGAGCTCCTACTGCTCTTGCAGAGAATGTGGGTTCGATCCCCAGCACCCACCTGGTAGCTAAGAACCATCTTAAGTCCAGTTCCAGGGGAATCAGACACCCTCTTCTGACTTCCGCAGCATTGCACAACACGGATGCACAAACCTACATGCAGACTGTACATTCATACATATAAAAATAAATTAATTAATTAAAAAAAATTCTTGCTGGGCATGGTGGTGCATGCTTTTGATCACAGCACTTGGGAGGCAGAGGCAGGTGGTTCTCTGTGAGTTCAAGGCCGGCCTGGTCTACATAGCGAGCTCCAAGCCAGCTAGGACTAAAGGGAGACCCCATCTCAAAAGGACAAAAAATAAAAATAAAATAAATAATGTGGAAAAAGTAAAAATAATACACCTGTGACTATGACAAGATTTCAGCATGCCCATGAGCCTTCTCCCTAACTTCTTCTAAGAGCATGAGTTGTGGCAGCTGATCATAGCTGGGTGAGGGAGAGTTGATGCTCTTTAAGGGAGTGATGCTGGACAGGCTGAACAGGCTTCAGTAGATGAACTCACACCAAGGGACATCTGGGAACACAAACTTGACTCGACAGACCTTAACATATGACAGATGTATGAAGCCCTGTGGGCAGGCTGCAGGTAGGGAAGTGGGGCTAAGTATGGCTAAGATGTATTATATGAGAGCCACAAAAACTCAGTTTATTTAAAAATAAAATAAAAGGAGAGGAAAATCCACATTGTATTGTGGGAAAATTCAGTTAAGTGAGGTATGAATGGGCTAGCATTCCAACCAGCGCACCCCTATGCATAAGTGGGAGTCATGGGACCTCCCTGGTGACACCCATGGAGTGGGATGTGGTGACGCAAAGGTCTGAGATCTGTCCCTGGGAAATGAAGTCACACTTCATTTCCAGGGACTTTTGAAAAGTCCCTGGAAAACCAGGCCACTTTTGAATAAAAGGCTTTCTCTCTGTATTTGGATACCTTACTATGGTGTCTGTGTGCTGTACTTTGCCTCACATGTTTTCTGCATGGCTCACCGTGGGAATGAATGGGACTACCCACATTGTGTTAAAAATGTTTAAGTGGAAACAGAAACGTGTAAAAACATTTGAATAATAACCCCTGATCATGAGATTGAGAGGGAGTTGGTGGGGGTAAGGAAGGAATTAGAGCCCAGAGGAGGGGATGAAAATGACATAAATACAGCACTCATGTATGAAATTGACAATGGGAGAGAGGCATGTTGGTAAAGGGGACTGAAGTGAGGATGTGGGAGGAAGTACCAGGATATGTCTAGCTTCTTCTAAGTGAAGACACATGGCTGGATAGTCTTCTATCAGTAAAGTGGGAAGAAAAGCCATATAAAGAAAAGGACAAGATGACGTACTGAGGGTTCCCAGAGACACACAGTGTAGAGTGAGTGAGTAGGAGGGTGTTTGGGCAGACACAAACGTCAATATAAAAATGGCCCGCCTTGGGCAGGTTAATAACATGTCCTGTATTTCCCCTGGCAGTTCAGAAATAAGAAAGCAGGCAGCCTGCATTTGAAAGTGAGCCATAGGCTCACTATAAAGAGGAGGAAATTAATCCAGTGTGGGAAAAGAACCACATTAAAGCAATGGGCTTGGAAAATCCAGCAACTCTATAGAGATGTGATAGCAGAAGCAAGAGAGAAGACGCTCAGCCTACGGTGAAGAAGGAATACAAGATCAATCTCTACATTCAATGGCATTTTTCAAGGGTTTGCAACAGACTCTATTTCACATTGCTGCAACATCTCTGAAGCATTATTACCTCCTAATATTCAGATTAGGAGCCTGAGGCTCAGAACAAATGAAGACTCCTGCTGAACTGCAAGATTCAGTGAGGCTGGGATGTGAATCAAGTTTTCTAATAACAAACCGTTCCATTCTGTTTCCATCTACTCTGCTGTCTTTCCTGTGGTTAACAGGAACTCATGTCAAAAATTGCCCTTCCTACAGTGTTTGGCATCTAGCAATGCTGCCAAGCCCGTCATGAGCACTTATTGAATATAATACAAATGAATTAAGAGAGAGAGAGAGCACACTCTCAAGTAGGGAAATTGTTTTGTAAGGTATAAAATATGATGAAATTCACGATTTCACTTTGTTGTTCCTTTATAAAGTCCACATTCAAGCCTTTGCAATTCTTCAATATTTTTGATCCTCTTTATAAAATTCCAAGATTTGATGCAACAAAAAGCTTCTTTTCTTATGTTTTTCAGAATCATAGTCAGTCAGCAGGGAGAGTGATATACATCTGCAATTCAAACACATGGGAAACAGAGGCAGGAGGATTGCTAGTTCAAAGCCAGCCTAGGCTACATAGTGACACCCTGTCTGGAAGAGAATTTAAAAAGTTTCCAGAGGATAGCAAAGTCACAGCTTAGAGGGGATTAATATAGTTATCTCTTGCATTTAAAATGAGGTAGAATGTACTATTCCAATAATATAATAATACACATTGTCAAGTCTTACATTTTGGTGTGTATTGCTCATTCAATATATCTTAAATGCTAGTTTATATGTGGCTTGAATTAAACTACAGTTTAATTCAATAGCTGTTACATTCAATCAATACTTATTTAATGTCCCCAGAAAAAGGACATCATTTTTTATAAATGCTCTTGGGTTTTTTATTTACTGCAAAATTGCAAAATATTAAACACACTACCATTTGTCCTATAGTGGTCTTCAAACTGACCTCCATCTACCCATGGAAATTTTACAAGGCTTTCAGGTATAGTCCGGTTTAAGATCATCAATTTCCAGGGGCTGGAGAGATGGCTGAGCCATTAAGATCACTGGCTGCTCTTGCAGAGGACCTGGGTTCCATTCCCAGCACCCACACCATCTTTAACTCCAGTTCCAGGGGAATCCGACACCCTCTTCTGACCTCTGCGGCATTGCACAAACCTACATGCAGACAGTACATTCATACACATTTAAAAAAAAGATCATCAATTTCCACATCATCAGCTTCCATAAGATGTTTTGCTAAATGGATCTTCTGAAGAGACAGTGGCTCAGCAGTTGTCATCAACATCCTCTTCTCCACACACTTCTCCTCACAACAGTCAGAGCCCTGGGAAGAAGGCACATTCAGCATGCTACATGAAAGGACAGTTTAAAATACTTTATCGGGACTGGAGAAATGGCCTAGCGGTTAAGAGCGCCGACCGCTCTTACAGAGGACCCGGGTTCGATCCCCAGCACCCACATGGTGGTCAAGAACCGTCTGAAACTCCAATTCCAGGAGAACTCCAGTTCCAGGGGAATCCGACACCCTCTTCTGACTCCGCGGCATTGCACAACACGGGTGCATACACCTGCATGCAGACAGTACATTCATACACATACCGAAATAAATAAAATTAAAAAAATTAAAAAATATATTTAAAATACTTTATCAAGACACCAAATCTGACTCAGTTGCATATTCAAAGCTTTTCAAAGAGGAAGTAAAATGTCCATGTATGCCTCTAATAAATCCATACTAATTCTTGAAATAAAATGAAACAAATATTGGACATAAGATGTTGTCTTGTATTTTCTTTTACTTCAGAAACAGTTATTTTAGCCTTTTAACACTAACACCTTCATTAATTATAAAAGCCATATGTGTATTGGGTATGCTAAATGCATATGTTTTTAGTTGAGTATAAATCTGCCATTCTGTCAACTAACTATCTATTTACTCATTCTTATGATTTTAAAAGTTATAGTAAGTTTGGGGGGCTTATATGGTGCTTGGAAGAAGCATGAGAAGGAAATTTGAGAGATTAGGGACTGTCCGTGAAGCACTGTATAAGTCAAATGTAAACTGACATGACAAAGGACAAAGAACGCATCCTGTTAGCCAGGCGTGCTATCTGTAATCATGCCACTCTACATAAGCATTGCTGGGGAAGCTCCAAAGAAGCAAGTGATGACAAAAATCAGACAGATAGTAAAATACCATGATTATGAATATTTGTATTCTAAAATAAATAGAATAAAAGGAATTGCAATGATTAAAGCCACCATTCTCTCCTGACCCCCCATCACCTCAGCTCTTCTACCCAGTGATTCCATTATTCTCCTTTCTCTTCCATTTGCAAACTGACAAGTGCTCAGGGCACATCTCTCTGCTCAATGGACATTTCTTCTTTCTAGTAGTGGTGGGACCTCTTCTTCTACAAATCTTCCTTTATCTCCAATCGCTGCAGATAGGTGATGGCTAGCTTTGACATATCAAGCATACATCATTCTTCCTGTAGTGTGATGGCAATGTAATCAAGAGGAATTATGGGTGGAACTGCACCTGGAAAACTTGGCTGGACCAGCCAGAGGGTTTGAAACAAGGTTGTGTCTCTGAAAGAAATAGAGGGTGACCTTGATAGCAATGTTTAAGGGCAGGAAATGTTATTTTAGGTAAGATGCTGTTTCTATGAATATTTTACCCTTTCAATCTTTAAAATTTTAGTTCCTTGTAGTGGCATGGTATGTTACAATCATAAAGAAATACATATCGAATTACACACCCTCACTTGATTAGAAGTCACTGCCAAAGCACTTGCTTAAAAAATAGCACCTGTCAAGCACAGGCCTTTAATCCCAGCACTCAGGAGACAGACGCAGGTGGATCTCTGTGAGTTCAAGGCCAGCCTGGTCTACAGAATGAGCTCCAGGCCAGCTGGGACTAACAGGAGACCCTGTCTCAAGAATACGCAAAAAAAAAAAAAAAAAAAAAAAAAGACACAAAAAAAGCATCTGTCGTAAGAGAAGTATAGTGCCTGTTGATCTCAGTGGGGAAAACTGGGTTCGGGAAGAAAAAATCAGCGGCATGATGCTGTTCATGACACGCGTGCCAGAAAAACTGGGAGAGGTCCCCGAACAGAGAGGAGCAAGGTTAAAGTATGTAATATAAAACTAAGCCATCAGTGGGGACACAACAGTCCTGAACAGCAAAGTAGAAGTAGCGAGAAACAAGATATCTCTGTAAACCATAACTTCGATTTATCCAGAGTGTTAGCTTGTGTGGCTAATAAATGCGAAAAGCAATATTCTAAGTTTCTTAAAACCACCTGTTGGAGTTCATTCTGCTGCTATGATGAAATTTATCCGGACAAAACCAACCATGAGGAGAAAGGGTTTTATTTGGCTCACCAAATTTCCAGGTTTCAGGTCTATCATTTCCAAGGAAATGTCAACACAGGAATTAAAAAAAAACACTACCTCACAGGACACTACAGAGCAAAAAAGAAGAAACCAATTCCTCGATCCACCCTGCTTCCTTCTGCCCACTAGCTGGTCTAGTTGCTCCAGGATACATGAAATTAGTGCTGCCCACATTTTTTCAGTCGCTATCAACTCCATTAAGGATCTGGGATAACCTTCCAAACACGCGCCCCACTTGATCCGGACATTCCTCACTGAGTACTCCCTGCTTAGGTGGATCTATTCATATTCAGTTGACATTTTAAAAAGGAACCAGGAACACCACACTATTTTTTTTTACAAAATTGTGTCTGTTGCTTATATTCAATGAAAACACCAAATCAGCCATCTTCTCACATGCCCTGTGATTCCAATCCAAAATAACAATGATGGCCCATTGCCAAACCTAAGTCACAACAGCTCTAGAGCTTTTTCACTTTTCAATTGGTAAACTGAAACCACTGGGAACTAGAAGCACTGGAAAAATCAGGAGTCCACCCCTGGACGGGGTGAGGCTAAGGCACACAGCACAGGCACTGCCCCAACTACAAACCAGGGACAGCGGCGTGGTTGGCGCCACGCTTTATCTGCACTGGGAGTGGCCATGAGGGAGGCAGATCTTTGTGAGTTCAAAGGCCAGGCCTGGTCTACGATGAGTTCCACAGACAGCTGCGGACTACAGGGAGGGAACCCTGTCTCGAAAAAAGACCAAAAAAAAAAAAAAAAAAAAAAAAAAACCAGGGGAACATAAAACCATCAACTCGCTTGGTGGCTAAAATAACCCAGTATTATGGACCAACTGGAGGAACTGATAATGGAACATTAATAGACAAATAATATAGTCTTTATAAGATAAAAGGAAACACACAGTGGTTAGGTGCTTGAACTCTAGAGTCCAACATAGTCAAGATCTAGCCTGGCTCTGTCGCCTAAACTCAGCAACCTTGACTATGTCTGTACCTTTTCCCAACTAAATATTCCCATCAGTACACTGTGGATAATATTAGTGTTCATCTCATAAAAATAATACAATACATGCAGAAGGGTTCCAATTAAGTTAGCTAATAGTAGCATTTGCTTCATTTTGTAACATCATTCATCATACTATGCCAAGCAGCAGACAAACAAGTCATTAAATGTTGCAGATATGTCCTTTAACAGGTGACACAAAGGATAGCACAGCAAATCCATTAACAACTATAGCAGAGAATGGAAGAAAAGCAATAGACCTTTGACCTCAACCCCCTATGTAGCTGGGACTACAGGAATGTGCCACCATGGCTTGTCACAGGCAGTGCCATGTGAGCCAGAAACACGAACCCACACTGTAGCAACCTGAAGAGATTTTTCAGAGACCCCAACTCAGGTGAAGATGGGATTTTTGACTGTGTCACAGAAAAGAATTTCAAGATGAGCCAGTTTGATGCAGAGTGGCAGTTTATTAGGAAGAAAGCTTAGCATAGATTTAAGCACTAGGGTTAATATAAAGAGATAACCTAGGGAAACAATAGACATACCCAAGACTGCAATCTGAGAAGATAAACCAAGGGTTGCACAAGGAGGTTAGTATATGTCCTTTACTGTCGATGAAGAAAATTGTAGGTTTCTGAATGGGAAAGAAGAAAGGCCATATATACTTAGTCCATGAATATGACTTATTGCTATTTTAACATTATTATGTGAAACATGTCTATATAAAAAGAATATTGTCTCTACGTAGGCAACCTTCACAGCAAATATTGTTAATTTTTCTGGAATTCTTGGCTTATCTTCAAGGTGAGACTTCTTTCCCTTCTTACATCACCTTAATTTTCCATGTCTTCTCATTTTGCCTCAGAGTGACAATATACATTTTTTTTAATTTTTAAAAATTTTATTTATTTTTGTATGTGTATGAATGTACTGTCTGCATGTAGGTTTGTGCACCCGTGTCGTGCAATGCCATGGAGGTCAGAAGAGGGTCTCAGATTCCCCTGGAACTGGAGTTCTCCTGGAATTGGAGTTACAGATGGTTCTCAGCCACCATGTGGGTGCTGGGGATCGAACCCGGCTCCTCTGCAAAAGCAGTCGGTGCTTTTAACCGCTAGGCTATCTCTCCAGCCCAACAATATACATTTTAAAAGAGGAAACTGGTACACATTACTAAATGGCATTGACTACTAACTATTTATTTATTTATTTATTTATTTATTTATTTATTTATTTATTTATTTGTCTTTTTGAGACAGGGTCTCACTGTAGCCCCAGCTGTCCTGGAACTCACAATGTAGACCAGGCTGGCCTTGAACTCACAGAGATCCACCTGCCTCTGCCTCCCCAGTACCGGGATTAAAGGTGCACGCCGCCCCACCTGGCATCAAACTACTAACATTTCATGGCGAATCTGGGGAGAAAAGTCAAAGCAAAGTCAATAAATTTCAAAACACATTCTAAAAACAAAATAAACTAAGACCCTAGCTGGAAAAGAGGACATTGAGAGGCGGCTACTATGATTCCTTTCTCTGAAGTCAACTTTGAGTAAAATTAAGATAATTACTTTAGATTTTTAAAATTTGTGTCAGTATGGTTTACCTTTCTTCATCTCTTTTCCATTTTAAAAACATATTTCTTTTTTTGAGCAGTTTAAGTTTCATAACAAAATCGGGCAGAAGAAGGTCCATAACAGAAATCTCCCAATACCCTTCCCTTCATACACACATCCATTCTAACATCTGCCATCACCAGAGTGGCCCATCTGTTTTCAGGTGGACCTGCATTGACACATTATTATTATTATTATTATTATTATTATTACTCAAAGTCCAAAGTTTGAATTAGAGTTCACTCCTGGAGTTGTGCATTTAATTGTCTTCCTTTATATTGAATCCACTTTATTTATATTTAAAATGAGGTTCTAATAGACAATATATGGATGGAATCTTGCTTTCCAATTCACTCTTATAGTCTAATATTATTTGTTTTAGTGGTTTGGTTTGGTTTAGTTTGCTTTTTATTGTGAATGGAATTCAAGGCCTTGTGCATGCTAAGTGAGCACCACTGAGCTACAACCCCAGGTTAATCTCAGTCTTTTTTAGTTAGACTATTTAGACCATTCACATTCATAGTGATTAATGACTTACTGGTCATATTTGTGATTTTTGCATTTCCTTTTCATTTTTAAATTTTTGACTATTTATATTAATGTATTTAGTAAGGATATAAAATAATATGTTCCATTAGAACATTTTCTTTGTTTAAAATTTTTTATAATTTATTTATTTTCATCTGTGTATGAATGTACTGTCTGCATGTAGGTTTGTGCACCTGTGTCGTGCAATGCCGCGGAGGTCAGAAGAGGGCATCAGACACCCCTGGAACTGGAGTTAAAGACAGTTTTCAGCCACCATGTGGGTGCTGGGGATCAGACCCGGGTCCTCTACAAGAGCAGTCGGCGCTCTTAACCACTAGGCCATCTCTCCAGCCCCCATTAGAACATTTTCATATGTAGTTATATATCCATATCTAATTGTACTTTGCTCATACTCTCTCCTCTCTTACTCTCCGCTCTCCCTCTCCCCTGTCTTTCTTTGTTTCAAATGATCCTCTTTCTGCTTTCATTTCCCTTCTTTGGTATTAACTAGACATTTCACATGATTCTATAGTCTCTCTTCTTTTAAAACAAATTTATTTTATTTTAACTAAAACACTTTCTATTCAAACACTTTTTAGTGGTTGCCCTGCAGTTTGCAATATACATTTTTACCTAATCACAATTCCTAGCAAATAAGACACTGCTTCACAGGTCTCTCATCATAAGTTTAGGTTTTTTTTTGTCTCAGAAATACTGCCCTTCATTCATCTAACAAATAGTCACTGAATGTCTATTGTGCATATATTTCTGGTGTCTTGTTTGTGAAGACACTATGGGTCTTTCGACTCTGTGTGAGTTATTCCTAGTGTAAGTCAAGGTCATTTAAGACAACTCTATTTTTCTACCAGGAAAGGTTTGTATGTTCCCCAAGCTCTAAAAATTGTAATTGATAGATGTTTAAGGTCTAATAGAACCTATATATCTAACTGAAGCTGAATTTGGATATTATCTAAATAAATATCTACACTTTCATTTTTAGATAGTTGTCAGATAAGGTTTAACAATGATCCGGTGACAATTTATTACACCTCTGTCACAGGGAAAAACAAAGGCTTCAAGGATGGCAAAGAAAAACCTAGAAGTATCAACAATGCTTTTGGAGTCCCAAGAGTAATCCCAGAGTGACACCAGCCCTGACCACCTGACTGTGGCCAATGACCTGGTTCATTTGCTTACACATCTGCTTACATCACCCATTTCATCTGAGTAGATGATCCCCTCAAATCCAACTACTTCAAACATTTGAATTTCATTTTGAAGCTTTGCTCTGCATTTTCCTATTCTCTTTCTGAGTCTTGTCTTTCCTTTGCTTTGATTCTTTAACAGTGAAGAGGTTCCTGCATGTGCGGAGCATTCGAAACTCTGCTCCTCAGCCACTCTTCTTCATTAGTTTCACTGTATGTTCTCATTTTTTTTTTCCTTGAAGCTTTTATAATTTACCCAAGAGAAATGCTTTCAAAGGAGCACAGGTATAGAGAACTTTAGAGTGATTCAAAACAAAGAAAAGTAATAAGTAATGCAATTTAATCTTATGAGAAGTTTAATTTTCTCAGTGTGAGAAAATAATATATCCATAAAATATCACTGTAACATAAGAGGGTAAACTCATTCCTCCATCAATAGTTTGATGAGAGAGAGAGAGAGAGAGAGAGAGAGAGAGAGAGAGAGAGAGAGAAATTTAATGGGTAGTAGTTGATTGATGGTTTTCAGCACAGAGAAAACACAGTGTAAGTGGGCTCCCAGCAATCATCCAGCCCACTCTCTGGTAATAACAAGGTGCAGCAAAAACAGACAATATGTTTCATGGAAACAAGTGCTCCTGAGAAAACATTTTCAAGTAATTTCTTTTCATTTAATCATGCACCCAAGCTATTTCTATCTGTGCATATTAAAAAGCACCTGCACACAAAGACCTCCTGCTACTCCCAACATTTTTGAGGAGCTTTGTTTCTTAAAGAGCTTTCTCACTTTGCCCACAGGAAGCTATGGATATTCAGGCTGACTGTCAGAAGGCCTAAAATAGAACCAATCCACACTGAAAAACCTACAATGATTCTCCTTCAGAATCTTAAGGAAATTTACCCAGAAGTAGCTTAGGCATTGGAGTCAATATGATGACTACAGTCTATAGGCCTTGACTATGATAAAAGCTCATTTCATACTTTAACAATAGAAAATTTATGGAACTAATAAACTTTCACAGTTAAATATCAAGTTCCAAATAATTATTAGATGAGCCTGGAAAAACAATGAACTTCTTCGTTATTTGGCAGAAAGTTTTTGTGAATCAAATATTTGAGTTATCTACAATGACAGTGTACATCAGACACAACACAAACTGTCATTCTAATAATGATGTTGACTGCACATCACAATTTTATACTGCTCATTCATTCAGAAAGCATTAAAACCCAGCTCAGCACTTCAGGGTAAGATCCAGTGTTCTCATTTCACTAGAGCCTGTGGGAACCAGAGTCTGACAAAAGTCTCCTATTGAGAAAGCTGTAGGCAAGGCAGAATCTCTTGTAATTTCAGGAAAAGCTTAGAAATTTGTTTGAGCCTCTAAAGATCTGAGCACCTTCCTTGATCCCTAACACTGTTCACACAGTCTCTATTGACTAGTCCTATGCAAAACTTCTAATCATAAACTTGTGCACGCTCACGCACGTGCACACACACACACACACACACACACACCCCTTATGTTTGTAGGAGTCTGAGTCTGTCTTGTAACACAAATCTGAAAGTGGCCAAGACTGCATCGAAAACAGTTTTTATATGCAGAAAAACTTGTCCAGTCTCTAGCCTATTAAATCGAAGATCCAAGTGAGTAGATATTCAATCTGACATTGACAGGCTATTTTTCTAGCTTTACTGATCAATGAATAAAATATTCTCAGGTAGATGTATTATTGGAAGATCTTTCAGCATTCCATTTGAAGACTAAGAGCCATGAAAAGTGGATACTTGGAATCCCTTCCAAGGTGGTGATGTGTCCCTGTGCAGCTCCCAGCAGATGACAATGAGAGTAATGGTTTTAAGAGAAGAGAGAGAAGTGAGATTGGTAAGGAGAAAATGAAGCAGTAACTAGAGGAGCTGTTAGAAAGAAAGAAGTGAGGTGGGTCATTTTCTTTTTCCTTGGAGAAGGCATAGCCTTAAACTTGTTACAATGTTTATAAAAAAGAGCTACATTTGGGCCATTGAACCATTCATTTAGAAATCATTTCTTGCTAGGTATGGTGCTATAGTTCTGTAATCCCAGTACTAGAAAGGCTGAGGCAGGAGGATTTTAAGTTTAAAGTCATCCTGGGTTACATGGTAAGTTCCAGACCAGCCAGGGGTTCATCACGAGATCATGTCTCAGAAAACAAAATAAATAACAGGAACAACAACAACAACAACAACAACAAAAACTTGAGCATCTACTGTGTGTCAGACATTGTTACAACAACAACAAAAAAAGACAGGCAAGGTCTCTATTTTTTACTGAGATTGCCATCTATTGGGAGGTTGGGGACGGGGGGGGGGAAGCAAATAATATTAAAATACTATTTTCAGTTGGTGATAAATACAATACAGAAAGCTATGCAGTGTTGTTGGGAAGAAGTTTCCTTTTCATTCATGTACATATACAGAATATAGAAGAGGCTTCTGTGAGGATCGATACTTAAGCAGAGGCTGAAATGATGAGTCCCAGCTGGATGTTGAATGGCCACAGAGGTTGTAAAGGCATGAGCTCAGGGGCGATGCTACTGGGAGGCAGTGGAACTTGAAGAGGAGACATTAGTGGGAGGTCTTCAGTTGCTGAGGGTGGACGATCAAGGAGCACTGTACTATGCCAGCTGCTTCTTATTCCTTTTTTCGCTCCCTTGCCATGAGCTGAACAGTTTGCTCTGTCATACTGTCCTGCCACTGCTGTCTAACATGGAGCAGAACCTCTTAAACTGTGTGCTTAAATAAGCTTTTTCCCATCATAAGTTGATTATCTTATTTTTTTATGGCAACTCAAAGCTGACTTAGCACAGAGGCAGTCATCAAGCTTTATGAGGCACAAAGGCATTTGAAGCAGAAGGAGCTCTCTGGGGCAGGAATCCAGAACTCAGGATTTAACCAGCATTCCACGGACAAGAAGCAGGTACACATCAAGAGTAAAACCATGAAATAGCAATTCATGTTTCAGTCAATGGATGTTATGAAAATACTCAGAGAAACTCTGAGGTATTTACAAGAGTTGGTAAATAGATCTTGGAATCTAAGATAAATACTGATGGCATTAAAAGATGTGTAGTAGGACTGGAGAGATGGCTCAGTGGTTAAGAACACTGGATGCTATTGTGGAGGACCTTTTTTTTTTTCAGTTCCCAACATCCATGTGGCAGTTAAAATCATCCATAAATTAAAATTACTCCAGTTCTAGGGGATCCAATGCCCTTTTCTGACCTCTGTGGGCATCGTACAACATGGGTATACTTACATATAGGCAAGCAAAGCATTCACAGACAAAAAAAAATTTTTTTTAAATATGAGTGACAACGAATTGAAAAATATCAAATGCAACCTCTACACATAAGCCCTAAGTATCATAGAACAAGGACCCAAGAAGGCATTTACTGCCTCTTAACTCTCATTAAGGAAGCTCGCCCATGCAGCAGGAGACCAGGAACTTCAAAGAGCCAGAACGGTCAAAGTATGAAGATTAGGACTCTACAGAGTGTGGTTCCATGGCCAGTTGCCTATATTCAGCTTCACCAACCCAGGGCTCAGGGAACATTGCAGAAGAAGGGGCAGAAAGATTGTCAGAGCCAGGGTGGTGATGCAAGACCAATCGGAAATGAATCCTACAAGGTCCTGGAACCCTGTTCATATGAACCTACAGCATTGGTATCAGAATGCACAAGATCCATGCAAGCTCAGCTGGACAAAAACCCAGCACAGAACTGCAGAAATGGGTAGCAGAGCCCAACCTTGGCTGAGAAAATACTGGAGGCTGATGGCAGTCAGGTGAGGAAGAGCTGGCTTTCTTTAAAAGGGACTCTGGATAGGCTGACTAGAGCTCAGGGGATGAGCTGGCCCTGAGGAGTGGATGGGGAGAATAGTTTAGAATAGTGGACTCTAGCAGGAACGACAATGTGTGAACTCCTGGGGGCACGGGGAGGCTGAGGGAGGGTGCCAAGGGAGAAGCGGGTATAAAGGTGATGAAGACTGATTGAAAAATTATGTATGAAACACACAAAAAATTCAATAAAAATCATATTTGAAGGGCTGGAGAGATGGCTCAGTGGTTAAGAACAGTGGTTGGGTTCGGTGCTCAGCACCCACATGATAGCTAACAACCATTCATAACTCCAGTTCCAAGAGATCTAACACTCTCTTCTGACATCCCTGGACATTGTACAACACAGGTACATTTACATAATGCAGGTAATACCCTGATACACATAGAATAAAAATAATAAAATATAAAAAATCATGCTTGATGCTACTCTAGTTCTTCTCCCATTCTACTACTGCAGTGACTGAGCTAGAACAATGAAGCACAAACCAATTCACAAAATTGGTAGTGAATCACACCAAATTCTAAGAGGTAGCCAGTTAACATTTACTGAACATTCATGAATTACATAAAACTCGCAAAAATCTATAAAACCCTCATTATTTGCATTTGTGGGTGCTGCAAAAAATAGGAGAAATTAAATAACCTGCACAGTTCTGATAATAAGTGATGGAGATAAGATCAGGCCTCAGTCCGCATTACTCTAAAATGCTATGCAATATAGTCTTTGAATCATGTTAGATGTACAATATAATAGATAAATTATACCCAATGGAGTATTTATATACAAGTGCTGAAAGATGGAAAGGAAGGAATGAAAGGTAGGAGGAAGGAAATAGGGAAGGGAAGGGAAAGGGAGAGGATGAAGGAGGAAAGGAAAGGGAGGGAGTAGAAGGGGGAAGGAGGGGAGGAGGGAAAAGCTCCCATAACTGTGAGCTGATGTGCATGTGAACACTCTTTAAGTCTTATGGCTAGCTCTGTGCAGTACTTGTGTGCTCACTTTTTAAGTATAACCCAACTAAAACACCTACTGATAAAACACAGTAATCAATTGCAAACTTTGAGGTGGTAATGGTTAAAAATAGCATCCAGCAGACTTGAATGACGGAAAGCTAAATTGTTACACTGAAAAAGCATTTCAAGGCTGCCAGCACAATTGCTGGAGTTAGGACAGGCTGCACTCATCAACGAAGCTAATCGGACCTGCTGCGTGGTAACACAGAGGTCCACTCTCTCCTGTCAAAAGAATGGAAAGTGGAAAGTGAGGCTGGCTTTTCACAGACCAGCAAACCCACCCCTGGTCCATTCAGCACCCTGTGTAGCAGGGTTCCCTGCTGTTTCTAGGGCAGTGTACTCAGCTCAGCTCGCAGATAGAATGTGTGCTCTTGGGCATCTCAGGCCTGGGTATGGAAGGCAATGGTCTGGATTGGCACATCTTGGCACATGTGGGTCTTCTACTCATCCCACAAGCTGGCAGAGCTGGCTGGCCATTTGCTTCCTCGGGCCTCAGGGCAAGGGGATCAGATGGCACTTGGCATCATCATAAAGAAATGCTCCCATACCCAAGATCTCTGAGGCAGCAGCTCAGCAAGCTGAGAACTCATGAGACACATGAGGCATCAGTTCTTGAAGTTGAGGACAACTGTCTGCTTACTTCCATTTTTCATTAGATACCCATGTACATGACACTCTATGTATTCTGCTTGAGAAGGAAGCAACTGCTTTTATGAGGAATCACAGAAATGCTGATTTAATCCCCCAAACAAATTTGGTACATAGACCTCCTGATGATTCAATTTTACAGACATGTAAATGAAGCTTTGCAGGTGAAATAACTTGTCCTAGACTATTAAGCTCAGGTCTAGAGTGTGTATGGAGACCTGAGAAGATTCAAGACCCAGAGGCTCCATCCCCCTGGCTTCCTGCCATCGCACCAGGCTGTTATAGTCAGGAACTTGCTCTACAAAGGCCTGGTCTGGATGGAGATCTTTGCTTCCCAAGGAGATATCTTCCTCTCTGGCCAGGACTGATTTTGCCTCCATTTCATAGAGACAGATCTATGAAGAAAACTCGNTTGGCAGGAGGTGGGCAGTGGCTGTCCCTGCTGATGGTCACCATTTACCAAAACATCTTTTGCAGCCAGGTCAGAATCCCACACCTCTCTGGGGCCCTGTACCATACTCAGTTATTTTTTTTCCCTAGATTCAGGTGTCTGATTTTCTGGCCCCGAAGGGGCAGAATACTTTCAAGTAGGACTTCCTGGCCAGCCTTTCTGTTGGTCCCTGGCAGTGGCTTCTGTGGGCACCTTCCTTCCTTCCTTCCTTCCTTCCTTCCTTCCTTCCTTCCTTCCTTCCTTCCTTCCTTCTCTCCCTCCGTCCCTCCCTCCCTCTCTTCTGTTCTCCCTCCCTCCTTCCTTTCCTCCCTTTTTCCTTCTCTATAGAGACAAAGCTCCACTAACTAGCCCAGGCTGGCCTCAAAATCAAAATCCTTCTGCCTCAGGGCTGGGATCCTCTTGAATGATGAAATTAAAAGCACACACATCATGCCAAGCACAATTCTTTTTTATTTTTCTTTAAAGAGAAGACAGAGAATGTAAAAATGTCCTTGTTATACATGGTTGTTTCTGGGTTTGGTCTGTTGTTGGAGGCCTGAGGAGATGGGGAGCTCAGTGTTCAGAAGCTGCCCCAGCTCATCAAACTCCACTTCTGGCAAACCTGTGGGAAGTCATGAAAAGCCAAGGAGGCATGCCCGTAAGAAGACAGGGCTAGCCACCCCCGCCAATAGCGGGCACCCAGATGCATGGTCAGGCTAATTAAGAATTCATTTACCTAGTTGGGCATGGTGGCACACGCCTTTAATCCTAGCACTAGGGAGGCAAAGGCAGGCAGATCTTTGTGAGTTCAAGGCCATCCTGGTCTACAGAGTGAGTTCCAGGCCAGCTGGGGCTACAGGGAGACCCTGTCTCAAAAAGACCCCCCCCCAAAAAAATTCCTTTACCTTTTCCTCCTTCCTCCTGGAGATTCTGAATAAACTCATCAGACCTTTTTCAGAGAAAAGAGGCCTTGAGCATAATAGGAAATCCCACGTTTTGAGTGAGCTATAAAAACAAGTGTCTAATGTGCAGATTTCTACCACAGCCAGCCCTTTAAAATACAAGCCTCCATCCATGCAGAGCGGGCTTCCGTCAGCGCTCACCCGGCTGTATTTACAGCTCTTTGCTCTCTTCTCATTTGCTTGCTCTTATTTGGAGAGACATGCGTTAATGGCACTCAGGCCGCTTTTCACGGAAGATTGCTTCTGTGATGTTTTCTCTTCCCCTTCCCCCTTTCCCACCCCTCATTATTTTTCATTCTGGAAGTCCCTTGGAATTAGAGCAGCACTTTCTCCATCCCTATTATTTACAAGTAGCTCAGAACAGTTCCTAGACAGCAATTCCTTTCAGGAGCCAGATTTGGTTATCTGAAGTATTTTCTCATTTACATGTGAACCAACACCCATTCACATGCACTGTAATTTACATGTTGGGTGTATAAAAACTTCACAAGGCAGAGTCCTTTGGGTCTCAATTCACACAGCAGATCTTCTCCCCAACACAGCAGATGCCCCCTCATTAAGGTAAGGCCGCTTTCATGCCTCCTTCATCTGTGATTGAGTCTCCACAGCACAGAGCTTTCCAGCTTTTTTCTTTTTTTTTTTTGTCTGTTCGAGACAGGGTCTCCCTGTAGCCCCAGCTGTCCTGGAACTCACTCTGTAGACCAGGCTGGCCTTGAACTCACAGAGATCTACCTGTCTCTGCCTCCCAAGTGCTAGGATTAAAGGCGTGCGCCACCACGCTACCTCCTTTTAAAACACTCTCCCTCCAGGGTTACCTTTCCTGACTCAGTGCATATTTGCAGTAATTCCAGGAGAAATCTGACCCTTGCCTGTGACACTGAAACTATTCCCTGACACAGAAATAGAGCTGCTGACCTAAATGATGTCATACATTCCCATCTGAAGAGGCGTCCTGTTTTACACTTCCCTGGGCTGTGCTTTTGTGTAACAAAGAACTTAGCTGGCTTTTGTCCCAAGTTCCTGGGAGGTAACCTCTCAACCCTTGGGATTTCTTAGGCCAATAGGAAAGTCTTAACTATACAGGGCCAGAGCCCCTGGACCACACGGGATGATCTATACTAATGAGATGACTCCAGATAGGGCCCCAACACATCAGAAAGATTAGAAAGGCAGGGGCTTTGCAGCACATATCACGTGCAGGAGGTATCCAGGGAGTAGAGGGGAGGAGAGACCTAGTTCAACAGTTGCAGTTGATTCAATGCAGCAGGCTTACATTGAGAAACATCTAGAAGCTTGGGATACTAGGATCAGGTGATCTGCCCTGGTTGGCAGCTCACTGTGACACTGTGACATGTCTTACTTTGATCCTGGAAAGGTGAGGTGTCCATGAAGGTGTCAGGACAGTCTCAGATGAAACCTCTTGGACTTTTCCAATGTGCCAATTCCTCTGTGAGCTCTAACTCTACACTTTTTTAAAATATTTTATTTATTTATTATGTGCATGAATGTACTGTCTGCATGTAGGTCTGTGCACCCGTGTTGTGCAATGCCTCGGAGGTCAGAAGAGGGTGTCTGATTCTCCTGGAACTGGAGTTAAAGATGGTTCTCAGCCGCCATGTGGGTGCTGGGGATTGAACCCGGGTCCTCTGCAAGAGCAGTCAGTGCTCTTAACCGCTAGGCCATCTCTCCAGCCCCTAAATCTACACTTTTGATATAATAAAATTGCAATCGTAAGTAAAACACTTTACAAAATGTGAATCAGTCTGTAGGGCTCCTAATTAAGAGTCAGCTGATCAGCTCATTCTTTTTTTTTTTTTTATTAAATTTATTTTTGGCTGATATATACAAATATAAATTTGTATATATCAAATATAAACTTGTATATATTAATAATGTCATGTGATGTTTCACACATGTATATATTGTTTAAAGCTTAAAACTGCTGAACATGTTTATGTTGTTAAACATGTATATGTTTAACAACATACTTTCTCTGTGGTTAAAACTTCCACAATTCTTTTTTTTTGAGGTTTTTGAAATGCATGCAACATTACATCTTTATTCATCCTACTGTAAAATCATACACCAAAGTGTCATGCTCTATGTAACTGCAACTTGGTATTCATTGGTCAGTTTCAGCCACACATCCGTTCTATCACAGCCTCTGATGTTCATGATTCTGCTCTTAGCTTTTTTTTTTAACACTTCATACATATATCAAATTTACAAAGTCTGAAAATACACTATAGGTTAATTCCAAAATACATTTAGGGATTCACAATTTAACAGTAAACTTGCATGCAGGTAAAAAGAAATATAACTTTACATTTCTAAATTGCATAGCAAGTTGATGTATGTTTTAATGTACTTTAAAAAAGAATTTATTCCTTCTCATAAATCTAAGATCTGAGGAAAATAGAGACATATACTTCAAGCTATATCTATAGCAATATCAGTCAATGTGGTATTATCTTTACTGACCAGTTACCCATTTTGACTCACATATAAGGTTTTGGTGCTAGAGGGATAACAGAGAAAACTTGTTGGTTTTCTGAAACTGTGTTACTTCACTTAGCATAACAGCTTCTAGTTCCATCCATTTACCTGCAAAGCTCATGAGGTCATCTTTCTTTTACTGCTGCATAGAATTCCATTGTGTAGATGTACCACATTTTCATTATCCACTCATCAGTTGAGGGACACTTGGGTTGCTTCCAGCTCTTCACTATTGTGAAAAGAGCAGCAATAACCATGGTTGTGCATGTATCTCTGCTATAGGATGAATCCTTTGGGTAGACACCCAGGAGTTGCATGATTGGATCAACTGGTAGGTTCATTTTTAGTTTATTAAGAGTTCTCCACACTGCTTTCCATAGGGGTTACAGGAGTTCGCAATCCCACCAGCAGTGGATGAGTGTTCCCCTTTCTCTACACCCTCTCCAGCATTTGGTATCATTTGTTTTCTTAATCATAGCCAGTCTTACAGGGTAAGATGAAATCCTAAGGTGATTTTAATTACATTTCCTTAATTACTAAGATGTTGAACACTTTTTAAGATGTTGCTTAGCCATCTTTACTTCTCTTGAAAAGTCTCTGTTCATATTTTAGCTCATTTTTAAAATTGAGTCATTTGTTTTCTTGGTCCTTTGTTTTTTGAGTAATTTATGTACTCTGGATGTTAAACCTCGGTCAGATGTGTCACTGGTGAAGATTTCTTCCCATTCTGTGGGTTTTCTCTTCTTTGTTTCTTTTGCTGTACAGAAGCTTTTTAGCTTAATGAGGTCCCACTTGTTGATTGTTGACCTTATTTCCTGTGCAATGGCTATCTGATTAGAAAGTCTTTTCCTACACCTATATCTTGTAGGTTACTGCCAATGTTTTCTTCTGACATTTTCAGAATTTCAGGTTTCACATTGAGGTCTTTGATCCATTTAGAGTTGACTTTTGTACAAGATGAAAGGGGTTTACTTTCAATCTTCTATGGGTGGTGATCCAGTTTTGCCAGCACCATTTCCTGAAGATGCTGCCTTTCCTCCATTGAGTGTTCTTGGCTCCTTTGTCAAATATCAGATAGCTGAAATTGCATGCACTCAAGTTTGGTTCTTCAATTTTGTTCCATTGATCTACAGGTCTATTTTGTGCCAATACCATGCTGTTTTATGACTGTAGCTCTGTAATATAGTTTGAAATCCCCCTGCTCTTTGTTCTCAGGTTGTTTTGGCTATCCAGGGTCTTTTGTTTTTCCATGTGAATTTTAGGATTTTTTTTCTAATTCTGTGAAGAAAGTCATGGTGATTTTGATTGGGATTGCATAATCTATATATTGCTTTGAGCAGGATGGTCATTTTACTATGTTAATTCTTTTTTTTTTTTTTTTTTTTTGGTCTATTTGAGACAGGGTCTCCCTGCAGCCCCAGCTGTCTTGGAACTCACTCTGTAGACCAGGCTGGCCTTGAACTCACAAAGATCTGCCTGCTTCTGACTCCCAAGTGCTAGTATTAAAGGCATGTGCCACCACGCCTAGCTATATGAATTCTTTAAGGAATGAGAAATGTCTTGTGGGGGGCTGTGGCTTTAGCCTCCATTTTTGTTGCTGATGGATAACTTTCTTGTGGTTATATTAATCTGATTTTTCATTGATGTGACAATGGAAGGAAGGGGATATTTACTTTTGCTCTTGGTTTCAGAGGTTTCAATCCATCATGGGGGTGTGGGCATGTGGTAAAGTAGAGTGGTTCACCTCAGGGAAGCCAGAGTGTAGAAAGAAAGAGGGGAGGGGCTGGAGGGATGGCCTAGCGGTTAAGAGCGCTGACGCTCTTTGCAGAGGACCCGGGTTCGATCCCCAGCACCACATGGTGGCTAAGAACATCGTTAACTCCTCCAGGAGAACTCCAGTTCCAGGGGAATTCTGAGACCCTCTTCTGACCTCCGTGGCATCGCACAACACAGGTGCGCAGACCTGCATGCAGACAGTACATTCATACACATAAAAAAAAAAAATTAAAAAAAAAAAAAAAAGAAAGAGGAGAATCCTGCCTGTGCTGGTGGCTTCTTCTGTGCAAGCTGTTCCAGCCCAGGCAGCTCTCCACTTCCTAGTCCTCTCTGGAAAAGCCCTCACAGACACATCTAGAGGGGATTTTATTAGTCTTTTTGCTGTTTTCAATCCAATAAGTTAACAGTCAAGATAATCATCACAGTGGTTTTATCTGGTTCAAAACTGAGGGGCAATTCTGTCAAGATGCCTGGAGAGTATCTGGTTAGGGGATAAATGCACACCAGTGGGACATAATGGTTAAACACAGTCTAGGGCTCAGCACCAGATTACCTTGCACAGATCTTGCAACTACAAATTGATGACTTCAGGCAAGTTGTTTGAGCTCTCTCTCCCTCAGTTTCTTCATTAAGGAAAGAATATAATAATGAGAGCTATTTTAAAAGGTTGTTGTGAGGAAAATGTATTGTATATGAAATATCCAAGTGTTTATAAATGTTATCTGCTGTAAATAAACTAGGGTAGTCTTTCTAATAAAATAACCAAGAAACACATGAATATCTTTTAACTTTTCTTACTACAGTATCAAATCATAACTTCTAGACATTTAGCTAAGGACTATCTCTACTGCTGATTTGGGGAGGTGGGGTGAGGATGAATGCCCACCCTGATTATTTATGTATCATGGTGAGCCAGAGCCCTGCATGGAACATCCTCTCCCTGAGATGTACAAGGAAAAGATCTACAGACACAGAGGTTACTGATAGTACCAATTCATGGCTGAAATCAGACGGGCTCTTGGGCACTAGGATGCCAACCCAAAGTACAGCTTTCATTTCAAAGGGAATAAGAGTTTAATCTGGGCCAAATATGAATGACCATAGCCTAGGAGCATGGATTCAGGTTGCTGCAAATAACATGTTTCAATACAAAGTGGTTACATGAACCTGTACAGTCACAAAACAAAAGAAAATTACAAAGACAGGCATTTTCCCAAACATATTGGTGGGAACATCAGGTAGGCAGGTTAGAGCAAAAATAGGGAGAAACCCTGCTATGGGTTTTAAATGTTATCTGATGACATTCTGTTCTAGTTTGCTTCTCCATTGCTGTGACAAAACACTCTGACAAATACCATCCTGGGGAGGAAAGGGTTTGTTTGTCTTACATCACCCAGTTCATCACTCAGGGAGCTCAAGGTAGGTACTCAGGGCAAGAACCTGGAGGCAGGAGCTGAAGTACAGGCCGTAGAGGAATGCTGTTCACTGGTTTGCTCCCCTGGCCCATGCTCAACCTGCTTTCTTACACAATACAGAATGATCTCCCCAGGGGAGGCACCACCCACAGTGGGCTGGGCACTCCCACATCATGCAACAATCAAGAAAATAGCTCACAGATGTGGGGCACAGGCCAGTCCAATGGAGGCAATTCCCCAGTTGAGGCTCCCTCAACCCAAGTGTGTCAAGTTGACACTAAAGCTATCCAGCACACATTCTTAGCTTTGGGATTGGTTGAAGTTAGTGGTCTGTTAAGTAATTTATAGCAGAGATTTCATCTGATAGATAAAAGGATGTTAGATCAGACACATATTTGGGCAGTAAATAGCTATTAAGGGGACTAAAGATGGCCCAAGAGAATTTGTCTCTGGATCCGTAGCAGTCAGGCTCTCACAGTTATGAAGTGCTAATCAGGCAATGCACCTGTAGACTCCTTAACATAGTATTAAACATGATTATTCTTTCTGGGAACTTGAGTTCACAGGGACATTCTTGGTACAGACTACATTTAGACAAAAGATGGAATGGTAACCTGGATGTGCTAATGGTCCACACCTGTTATCCCAGTACTCAGGAGTTGAAAGTAGGAAGATCAAGAATTCAAGTCTAGCTTGAGGGACACAGCAAGAGCCTTGTCACAGAAAGAAAACAAACAAACAAATAACAAAAAAAGGAAGCAAGGTCTAGGAATGTAGTTCAGCAGTGGAACAATTGTTTGCCTGCTCAAGGCTCTGGGTTCAATCTCCAAAGCAAAAAGAAGGAGGAAGGGGAAGAAAAGGGCAGGGTGAGGGAAAGGAGGGAGGGAAGGGGAAAAGGGAGGAGATGGAAAAGAGGAAGAGGAGGATGAAGAAGAGGAAGAGAACAAAGATTGCATGACAGAATTTCATGAGAGGCAGTTCTAACCTTTGAGTAAAGGAATTCTGGAGAAGGAGGGGAGGGAAAAGGAGGACAAGGAGGAGGACAGGGAGAGAGAGAGTTGAACCTAATGCATATTGTCTTCTGCTCTATTCCTTTCCTAATTGATAGTTGTAGCATTTAAATCAGTAGTTTTCAAAGATCTCCTAACTGACGGTATCTGTCTCCAAATCAGATGCTCTGTGAGTGGTTCTGTAGTCTGTTTTAACAAGCTGCCATTGAGGGATTTCACTGCGCAGATTGTTCTAGAAGCACTATCTATGTGGTCCTGTTGCACTAAGTGGGGTTGCTTCAGATCAGAAAACCTCACCTGGTTCTGTGGCATTATTTCCCTAATCCCATGCAGAAATCTCACAGGTCTCTCTAGGTATGTTGTAGGTCTGTCCCTGGTGTCCAATTCCCTCTGAGCCGTGCTCTATGGAAAGTCTCTAGTAAGAATGCTTTTCCTAATACTGCTCTCTCCCTTTGATCTATGGCCCATCTATCTTATGCCATTCATCATTCACAGACAGTCATATGATTACTAGAGGCAGGTGCCTTAAAGAATAAGCTGAATCAAGTGTGATAAAATTAAGGGGGCCAAGAAGAGACACAATTAACAGGTATAAGGAATAGCAGTCTCCTTCCTCTCTTCTTGTGTGTTATTCAGAAAATAAAATACAGGGCTAGAGAGATGGCTCAGTGATTAAGAGTTCATACTAATCTTCCAGAGGACCCAAGTTAGGTTCCTAGCACCCACAACAGGAAGCTCACAACCACCAGAAACTCCAGCTCCAGGAGATCCAACACCTTTTCCTGCACTGTTGGCACCTGCACTCACATGCACACACCCACACACAAATGTATGTAGTACTGGTCTCTATGATACAGCCTGGGTAGTCCAACAATGGCAGGCTATACTCTGAAGAAGTGGAAACCCCAGTAGTAGTGCAGTCCACAAGTTGGATGTCGCAGCAGTTCCCATCTGGCACTGAAGGTTTGGAGGATTCTTGGGGAGACATGAGTCTTCAGTCCATATTGGAAGGTTGAAAAGCTGTGTCTTCTCACATCTTTGAAGGATGGCAAAAGTAGTGGCAGCCACAGGGTAGCTGCACTTGCCATTAAGACAGGCAAAACAACTCTGGTCTTTTGTCTTTTTACTAAGATCTCAAGTTTTATGCCTGAAGTACAATTTCTCAGGACTTACTATTTATTTATTTCTGGTTATACTTTCCTTTTGGATGTTTAAGGTCATACAGTTAGCCCAGGTTAACCAAGGTTTTGTTTTCTCAAGGTCAGTTGAGGATCTGGTCCTCAAGGGTCACTGAGGGTTTTTTTTTTGGGGGGGGGAGGCCCTGGCTCCTTTTGGCTTTTCAATCACCAGTTCCATCCACTCAAGGGGACAAAATCAGGTCTTGCTAGACCAGGCTTCCCTTTTTGAAGCATGAGCAGACTTTCCTCTTTATAGACTGGACACTGGCTGAAATCCCATTAGTGGCCCTCCAACACCTCCCTGCACAGGAAGACTGGTGACTCACATTTGCAGGACATTTCAACATAGTCCCCCAATCATTTTAATTAAGAGCTTCTCATGAAGAGGACTGGGCACTATTACTGCCCTGGAAAGCCCTTTGAGGAAAGAATTTGGATACAAAGAGACACTAGTTCTATACTTGAATGCCAGGCAAGGCAGGGAGAAGCAACAGGTCATCAGCAACATAAAGAAAGAAAAGCCTAGAGAACAGTAGTCTCCTCATGGGACTTGGAGGGATGTTGAAGCATTTTCACTTATGCACACAGTGCTGTAATGCTGACTGGCTTGTACAGGTCTCTGCAGGCAACCACAGCTGCTTTGAGTTCCTGAGTACATGCACGCTGTCACATCCAAAGGACACTGCTTTGCCCTAGTCCTCCATAATCTTTTTGTCTTCTCCTCCTTGAGGTTCTCTGAGTCTTGGGGGGAGGGGGTATGACACAGATGTCCCATTTATTTTATTTATTTAAATCTTTTATTTTTATTTTATGTGTATGAATGTATTGCCTGCATGCATGTAAGCACATTTTGTCACATAGTGCTCGTGGAGTTCAAAAGAGGGTGTCGGATCAGATCAGAAGAAGCCATTAGATGCCCTGGAACTGGAGTTATGAACAGCTACTAGCTGCCATATGGATGCTGAGAACTGAACCAGGGTCCTCTGTAAGAGCAGCTTGTTCTCTTAACCTGAGCCATCTCTCCAGCACCCAGATGTCCCATTTTTAACTATGCACTCCACAGACACTTACTTAGTCTCTATACTTTGACCACTACATTACCTATAAGGCAAAAATTTACTCGCCATCTCATAATTTTCTTTGCTCTCTCTTTCTCTATGCCCCAATTTAAGTCCTGTCAGTTCTTCTTTCCCACACTCTCGTTTTGATCCACGCCTTCCACCTGCTTTCACCTGGACACCAGCACTTACCTCCCTTCTGCTCTGTCTTCCTCCTTCCACTTACAGTTCCTGCAGCCCACATGTTATGCAGCATAATGAAGGATGTTTTAACAAATTTGATGAGTCCTTTTCCTGTTTAGATCTCTGTTAAAGCCCTCCACTGATTTCCCAAAGAATTAAACACAATTCTTTATGATTCAGAAGATAGTACTCACCTAGATTCTGCCGCTTCCTTAGTCTATTTCCCATGATTTTTCTGCTCATCCACCAGACTCTAACCTCTTGTACCTTCATGCTTCTTTTCAACCATGCCAAACCATTATCATCTCTGATCTTTTCCAAGCACAATTCCTTTGGGGGAACAATATCTTTCCCCAAGTGCTTATATTGCAGACTCCTTCTCTCTCACCATTGAGGTCCAACTTCAATGCCAAATACTTGAAGAGGCCTTTCTTAATATTTTAAATTAAGACAGTCTCTTGTGCCAGCCGTGGTTACGCATACCTTTAATCCCAGCACTTGGGAGGCAGAGGCAGGTGAATCTCTGTGACTTCAAGGGCAGCCTGGTATACATAGTGAGTTCCAGGCCAGCTAGGACTAAAGGGAGAGCCCGTCTCCAACAAACAAACAAACAAACAAACAAACAAACAGAAACAGTCTCTCAACACTCCCTCTGTATTTCCAGCATATCTAACTGCTACATAAAGTTTATACATCTTATACTTATTAGTTCCTCTCTGTTTCTCCACACCATGACATACACTTAATGAGAACAGGAACCCTGTGTCATGACAACAGCCTCCCAATAGCAGATGCCTACTGGGCCCTCAGAATTCATCTCCTCTAAGTAAATAACAATGCTAGGATATTTTACTCCAAGTATTCTGACCAGTTGAACAGGGGTCACCAGAGTTTGCATATGCCAAAAATCTTCTAAAATTTATACAGGTCCTTGAGTGTTAAAATATGCTAATAATGGCTCTAAAGAGATATAGCCTTTGCCAGGGTTTTCATAATTATCTTGAGATCTTCAGGTTCTAAACTCCCATTATTAGTCTTACATCAGAATTAGTTCATATTGCTCCAAGGCATGCAGAATCGAGATGGATTTTAAGGCACTCCAACTAATCAATCTGTTCCCAAGACATTACCAGATGCTGTTTTAATCATTGATGGGCCCATTACGGCTTTTCAGGTTTGAGTCAAGAATTGAGGCATTTTGTTTTTGTTGTTGTTGTTGTCACTGTTGTCTCATGAAATTGGTTTATAGAAAAAGAACTTTTGAATTTTGGAAAGTTAAATTGGAGGCTAATGTGTTATCTAGGTGAGGCACCTGTGATCTACCTAAGTCTATGGTGAAAGAGTAGCCTTTCACTGGCATACAGGCATGAAACTTGAGCCACAGTACTTCCAGGTATCTGTCTTTAGCCATCACTCTTGTAAAAGCACATTAGATAGCAGCTATGCATGTGCTGTTGATTTTGTCTTTTTAGCCTAGGGAATCTGAATTAGTTTACTATTGTCAACTACTTACCATTGCTACCTTCTCTTTTTGAGTTGGGCATCCTGTACAGAGACTATTACCAAGATGAACCCCCTCCCAAAAAAATAGAAATGAATAGCAGTGTTTGTGGCAGGAAAGGACTTTAGAAATGAATGCCCACTTCTTCTGGCAAAGAGAAGAGCCCAGAGGTGCTGAATGACTTGTCTGAACTCCCAGCACAGGCCCTTCTGTTTCTCTTAAACTTTGGTATGCAGAGGCATGAGGCTTTCCATAGCCACTTTACAAGCTCCTAATGATATATAAAGCAGGAAATCCACAAGCAGCCCCTCAAAACAGAACTCTTAAAGCCCTCCCTTACTGTTCTCAGCCCCCCTCCCCTCATCTCTGCATCTTGGTAAGTGGAATAACAGCCATCAAATGCTGAGCACTAAGTTCCAGGTCCCCTCCACTCTCCTTTTTCACACACCTCTCATTCCCAGCTGATCAGCAGGTCCCTCAACCACACCTCCACTCACTTCTAGGCACCACTGCTCTTTCTTGCATTCTGCAATAGCTTGTTAAATGACTTCTCTGACTCTAGTCTTGTCCCCCACTACGTATGTGCAGTAGGTACACTGCTTCTTTTTCATTTTTTGAGACAGCATCTCCCCGTAGCCCCAGCTGGTTGGTAACTCCCTATGTAGACCAGACCACCCAGCTGTTACATGGCTTCTTACTCTCCATGATCATTCATAGTTCACAGAATAGCTTTATTTAGGTAACAAAAACTGGTGCCCATTCAGCATGGATCTAGTTCTTTTATGAAAGGCTTGATGAGGCTTTGTTTGTCAATTTTATAAGACTGTTTTTCCTCCCCTTGCTCTAGAATAATTCAACTTTGTGTCAGAGTACATGGTTTGGTAATGTCTGATCAGTCTGACATCAGCCCCATAACTCCTTTGGTTGAGAAAACTTTTTCAGTATATAGCATGCAGAGGACCCCATTCGCCTTCCCACCCTCTGAACTTCCACTTCCGGCTTATTCCTCTTTTTGCCTTACTCTTTTTGTATGCAAAAAATTATTCATTATGGCTACAGCTTATTCAGTATTTCCTATAGGACAAAATGAATGGATAAATGTTCAACCTCCTTCTATGAAGTATGAGAGGGAAAGTCTGAGATAAATGAAGAGGAAGACTACTCTTTTGATGCACTCAATGTTTCTTTCAAATTGGGTTATTTTCCAGAAAACTACTTCAGTGGTCATGGTCAGATGGCATCACTGCAAAGCTGGAGTGTTGAGATCCTCTGTGACCTGCCTTACTGCTGTTTATCCTAGATATCCAGGGAAAGGACCATGTTAGCACCATCACCTCTCTTCAACCAGAGGCTAAGAAACAACTGAGGAAGAAGTAATGAGTGAAGAAGGAGGATGGAAAGATACTCTATCATAAATAATAAATATGGAGTTAATGCTAGGAATAAATAATACCATGAAAAATATATGAAAAGACACGTTTTAATTTGGATAAATACCTTAAATAACCATTAAAATAACTATCAAAATAAGCTAGTGATTATATTAGCCATATCATGACTTGCCACGTAGTACTTTTAAAAATAAGTGTAAAATGCAACTTTCAATGCTTCGATAGCAGTTCTAGACCTATGAGATTTAAACCAATTCAATATTTGCTGAGTGGGTTTTGGATGCAATCCAAATGTGTGGTGCTTTAGAGTAAATAAGACGAACATAGGAACAAAGGCAGATTGCCAGATGCTCACTACCTTCTGTGAGTAAGAAGGGGTGGGCAGATAGCAAGAACACATCAGGAGCACGAAATGGGTATGTAGCACTGCATCCTACTCACAAGGTGGGATGTTGATGAAATGCGCATGCGTCATTGTACATGCAGAGTGTGATGTTAGCACAGGCTCACAAAATAATGGTGGCATCTGAGTGGAGTGTAATGGATGAGGAACATTTTGGTAGAAGGTTCTGAGGCAAAGAGGAAGGCCATGTGGCTGGGCTGCTTCGCTGGTAAGTAGATGGAGTTCAGCCCTGGAACTCTGGGATGATCCTAGCAAGCGCTGATGAGCTGAGAGGATCTTTACTACTTGGTGAAGTTTTACCTCCGAAATGTAACAAAAGAGACCAACAACACACACACACACACACACACACACACACACACACACACACAAAATCACTCCACAACTGGTACCCATCTTAGCAAATGGTAGCAGTGGTCACCAGATGTTAAGGACAGAAGTCAGGGCTTTTTTCCACTAAATATGGAGAAAAGCATGTTTCAGACACATGCTCACTCATGAGAAACCCCAGTAAGATTATTGAACACAGTGAACTGGAAGTCAACAAGAAAGTTTTCTCAAATTGGAGTTGATGCCCAACGTCACAGGAGGGTGGAGCCCAGGCAGTGCCAATGCTCCACTGCTCTGTAAAAACAGCCACAAAGAGAACCTTCCATTCTTCTGCTTCAGTCTGTCAATGAGGAGACTGGATTCAGAAGGAAGAGACAAGAATGAGCCTTGGCAAGAAGAATTGACATTCCAGGGAGGTGAAGAATTGTAAAGGAGCCCATGCTGCTCTGAGTGAGTTCAAGCAGCCTGACCTCAATAAATCACATCTCAAGGTAGCTGAACAACTTGCAAATGAGCAGCAGAACAGCTGACACCGACCTTCAGGAAAGCACAGAAAATGGAAGAGGCAGCTGAGACAGGAAACGGCGTGGGCTGGCCTGATTTTCACAGATGGAAGAAAGAGAAGTCTATAAGCCAGAAATGGTTGTTTGACAGCAATCCCAGGGGAATTCCTCAAACAGGGACTCGTGAACATGTAAGGGGGAACTCGAAGTCAGTATGGAAGCACTGTGAAAAATAGAGAGAACTGTGGAATTTCGGAACTGGAAGGGTCCTAGGTTACCGGAAGGGTAACCTAGCCCCCAAATGCATCAAAATGTTTAACTTTCCAGAGGGCTGTGATCCATGTTATGTCTGAACACCTCCAGTGATGAGAAATATTACTTTACTTTTCAAGGGCACTCATTAACATAATCCTATCTTATAAATAATCCTACTAATTCACCTGGGGTGAGTTGTCAAATCCATGTGTTATTGTTAGCATGGTGTAACGCAAGGATAAGTCTGGATGGTGGCACCGCTAATTTATAGCTGGTTAAAGTGGCCTTTAGACCAAGATTACATACTAGTTGGTTTGTGAAAAGAGTGATTTAATTTTATTTTTTTCAGTGAGAAGATATTCAAGGAATTTGGTTGAAATTGAAATGATAATCCACCCACGAAAGTCCTCTCAGTGCCAGATGAGAGCTGGCGAAAGGAGCAAGTTTCCCTATGCCCTAGCAGTCCACCCTGCCCTAACTTTTTCTTATAATTATCTGTCAATAATTTAATAATCCAATCCCTGCATCCTTTATTATCCAAGCCAGAAACAGTTTCCCATGTCTCTGAAGCACCATGTACCTATAAGTACTCCTATACTAGTACCACTTTGCGGTAGACCACAAACCATACTTGGTGGTAGCTATTTTTTACCTGCCTTCATGTCTCCAGTCCCCCCTATTCTCTTTGTCCTGATTGAAAATGTCACTGAGAGCCTTGACTGCTCTCTGACCCATGCAGATTTTGGTTTTGACCAGCAGGCTTGAGCCCAAGCCAGGTACATTAGTTTCTTGTTTCATTGCTGTGACAAATATCAGGCAAAAACAACTTCAGGAAGGAAGAGCTCGGGCTCGCAGTTGGAGGGTCCGTCTGTCCGTCCGTCCGTCCGTCGTGGTGAGGAAGTTGATGTGCAGGAGCTTGAGGCAGCTGGCGACAGTGCATCTTCAGTTAGGAAGCAGAGAATGATGAATGCTGTGCTCAGCTCATTCTCTGTTTCATTTGTCCCATGTGGGTCTTTTTTACTTCAATTAGTTTAGCACAGAAAATCCCTCACAGACATGCCTAGAGACTAACCTTATCAGGCAACCGAGCACAAGAAGAACCAGAGGCTTTTCTATTAAGCGATTAGAGATCCTGTGAAGTTGACAATCAATGTTAACCACCACACTGGTGAACTCCTAGGCACTGACAAGGTGCTCAGGTCATTGCCCAAAACACTGAAAGAAACTGGTGAGGCCCTGAGCCCAGGCTCCTCACTCTTGTACAAACCACATTCCCAGAGCCTTTCCAGCAGGCATGCTCAGGGAGAACACCCCTTTCTCCGGATGTTCAGAGAATGACATGTTCTCTAACATGTCTCTATAAGGAAGCTCCCCAATGCCTTGAACACATCACCATGGTGTTTAGTTTCTCTTTCTTTGGAATCTTAATGGAACTGTTCAGGTATTATTTTAAGCATTCTCTTTGGGTGAAATTTTTCTGTTCCACTTTGGGATGGCTGACCCCAGCAAGAAGTCAGACAAACCGGGCCTCATTTCCTTTACTACTAAGTAAAACATTGCAGGAAGATGTAGTGAAGTTATTTTGTATTTCATTTTAGATATTAGCAAATAAGCAGGGATGACAGAAATTTAGAGAAACCAGCCTTGCCTTGTTTACAAATGTTCAGAAATGCCTGTAAATGTGTGTGTGTGTGTGTGTGTGTGTGTGTGTGTGTGTCCAAAGCTAAAATAGGAATTTCATCTTTTGAAGTTTCTCTTCTAATTTAATGTGAAAAACAATTAGATTCTGGGAGTAGGTCATTTATGTGGTCAGATTTCCTCACTTAATTTAGTGACTTAAATTTGTTTTTAAGGGGCTGGAGAGATGTTTCAGCAGTTAAGAGCATTCGCTGCTCTTGCAGAAGACCTGGGTTTGATTCCCAGCACCCAGATGGTGGCTAACAATTGTCTGTGACTCCAGTTCCAGGGTATTCAATGCCCTCTTCTGGGCATTGCATGATAAAGGTACACTTACATAGATGCAGGCAACATACACACACAAAAAAGTTAGTGGTGGAACATACCTTTAATCCCAGTACTTGGGAGGTAGAGGCAGGTGGATCTTTGTGAGTTCAAGGCCAGCCTGGTCTACATAGTTTCAGGACAGCTGGGACTATAGGGAGACCCTGTCTCAAAAATACCCAAAAAAATTTAATAAAATCATGAGTTAGCAAGAAAGGAAGAAAAGAAAAATTGGGGGAATTAAGGACTGAGGCTTAGAAGGCAGAAAGAAGTAGGACTTAATAGCAAAGAGATTCTAGGTGAGTTACTTAGATTCTGTAAGACTCAGCTTTGTCATATGCAAAACAAGACAGTCAAAGCGTCTGTCTCATTTGGATGCAGTTGGGCTTAGACAACATGGGCTCAGACCAGCATCTGTCAGAGTTACTGCTCCCTTATATGTCAAGTCTAAGGAGAAGGCACAGTGGCGAAGGCTCAAAATGCCACTGCGATAACCTAACTACAAATGGTTAAATCTTGAGAAGAGCAACGACAGTTTGCATTAGTGAAGCTGAGAAAGATGTCTTTCATAACATGAAGAGGCAATAATGATCTCCCTTAAATGATGCTAATTAGTGATAGCTAAATTGCAAATTATTGTTCATCTGTATCCAGACGTCTGGTGTTACATATATTACTAAATACCAATCAGAATCCATCACAAAACATTTTTAAAGGGCACAGTATACAATGCCGAAACAAACACTAAATTATTTTTTGACCTTGACTTTATAATAATGGCATGAGAACACTGTAGTCTGTAAAAAGGGTTCCTTTTAATTACTTTCTTTCAACATCTGGGAAGAAGTACTTCAGGGGTGATTTTAATGAATTTTGAATTACACGTTTTTTAGCTTAATAATTCCTCATTACTTCTTTCCTTATTAAGCATTGCTAAACAGGTTTTGGGAAGCTGTGGGCAGCTCACAGTCAAGGTCATAATCTCAGAGTACGAGCACATTTGCATACAAATACATAAGGATGGCATATTCCTTATTACTTTCCCATGTGGGTCAACCCACTTATCTTGGAAAGGTTTATAATAGGTCTTAAAAAAAACAACAACTGTCCATACATTCGATTACTTCAATTCAGGTTGATAGTCTTAAATGTGGTAAAACATAGCTTCCATTTCAGGCACCGATCCTTCCCACAAACAGCCAGGTAAGAAACCTATTGTCTTTGCGCCAGAATTTCTTGATGTAAGTTTCTCTGTGATTACAGCATTTGACGGCCTTTCAGGCTGACAGAGCAAACCATTTGCTTTGTTCTTTAGAGAACAGGTGTTGCTGCTGTCACTTTTCTCCGCCCAGTCCTTCCTCCTCTCCCTGCTGAGGGTCAAGTGTTCCCCATCAGTGGTCCTGTTAGATATGGAGTGTCCCCAACATCAACAACTGTCACCCAGGCTAACCATTCAGAATTCTCCTTCCCCATCCCTTTTCAACAAATTCAAAGATACACAGGTGATCCAGGCAAAGTTAGACAGAGCTTTCCTTGATATTTCAATAATTGATGCCACCCTAGAGAGGAGCTCTTTCTTGTTTCTCTTGAGGAAGGTTTTCCTGCTGCCAGCAGCCATCTTGGTTCTTGCCCTTTGAGGAGACTGCTTGAGAAGGGGACTGCCAGGAGAAGACAGCCAAAGACAGACAGAGCATGGCCAGGATTGGAGTTTCTGGACCCAGCTGTACTTGAAACGTTCAGCCTCATGCTTTACATAAAAAAAGCACTTTTGTTCTTAGAAGGTAAATCATAGTTCTTTAAAGAAAAGACTGATATTCCAGTTTTATTTAATAATTGATGTTTCTTTAATTCCCCAGGCTCTTTTCTAGCAGAATTGTATTCCAGGCTTTGTTCCGACACCTTTCTAACGTCATTCCCTGAACGCTTTAGATCTCAGTCATTTCTATGATGGGCATTTCATAGTGAAGATTTGCACAGTGTAATTCAAGACATTCTCTTTGGACAGCTTTAAAACGAGGCTTTGTTCTTATCTAAAAACATTGATTTGGGTCTGTGCTTCTCACCTGGGACTGGAATAAGAACTGAAAGCACCTCGTCAGTGTTAAAAATCACAGTACTTTAGAGCTGAGATGTCTGAAAAGCTCCAAGATTGAGTCTCCAACATAAAAATTTTGAATCATTGTAGTAGCACGCACATATACCTATGGCAAAGGAATTTCCTGTTTTAGATAGGCACCTTAACCTGAAAATAAAAGGCTCCAGTTTGGCTGCTCATCAGAATCATGAAACACTCCTTAAAAACGGATTTTTGAGAAAGCATCATGGAGATTTTGATTTAATGGATCTTTAAAAGTTTTTATGGATCCCCAGACGATACTCATGACCAGTCAAGTGTAAGAACTCCCATATTCAATGATGAGCTGAGCCACCTTCTGTGAATCAATATTCACAGCCACTTTGCAGACTCAAAGAGCCTGTAAAGAGAAAGTGTTGGCTAAATGTTCATGCAATTTAGAAGGCTCCAGACTGATCAGCATCTGCTTGCACAGTGACATTTGTGGAATAGGGACAGACCGGGCTAAAGAACAGGCCAGGTTACAACATTCACGGACAAGAACAGATGTGCTTTCAAAGAAACACAAAGTGCAAGGCACTAAAAGAGTTCACGACTACACAGCCAGTTTTCTTCATCCCGGCCTTTTCTTTGTGGACCTAAGTATTTCTTGACAATTCCACATTTTGCACTCAATGTAAAATGCTTTCTAAAGAAAGAATTTGTGTTTCTATTATTAAAATTTTCAGTGAGTAGACCAAGAGTAAATCAGGATAAGTGAGAGTATAGAAGAGGATTAAAGAGAAGATTCAGCCTAAAGCTCTGACTCCTGACATCAGCCATTGGGAAGAGGTGAAGCAAAAGACTTTGGCTCAGGCTGGAGATGTAGTTCTGTTGTAGAGGACTTGTCTGGCATTTATGAAATCCTGGTTTTCATACCCAGGGCCAAATAACTGGGCATGCTGTCACACACTTGTAAACTCAGCGGTCAAGTGGTGGAGGCAGAAGGATTGGGAGTTCAAGGTCATCTTTGACTATACAGTAATTAATTCAAGGCCAGCCTTGGCTACGTAGGATCCTATCTCAGAAAAAGCAAACAACTTTGGCTCACCAATTCCTCAACTATAACAACTGTTTCTGCCTCTGAAAGTAAACAAAATATATAATAAGGAGAGAAGCTGAGACAGAAGTGAAAATAGAAGTTAGAATTCCCAGGCAAACTCTGGCACTTAGAGGGCACCGAGGGCGCCGGGAGCAGCACTGTGGGTTTCCCAATAGCTTTCATTCTCTGCAGTGTTCAGGGCCTTTTCTGACTTGCTCTCCATGCTGTAGGCAGTGAAAATGGGACTCATGATAACCCCCTGCTTCCCTGCATGGCGATGATGCAGTTTGGTTCTGCAGCCCTGGGAACCCGAGCACATCAGAAAGAACTCCCACCGTCTTCCCAATCGCTATTTCAATCAGGCCAGAAGAGCTCCTGCATATGCTGTAAGCACTTTGGCTTTAGTTCCAACCTGGCATAGCCTTTAATAGCCCAATTAAGGCCACAGCAAAGCCATTAGAAATCAATAATCAGACAAAATAATAGCCTGAACTTCTATAGTTTTATTTTTTCAACCAAGCAGCCAATTTGTCATCCTTGAGCTTTATCCTATATCATTTAATATATGTATTGAAGGTTTGCCCACTATGTGCTCTGACCTGACAGTTCTCTTCATATCTGAGAACAGACAACAGGTGCATAAGAGCACATTTAAAGCCTATCTTCAGAGCCCAGCTGGCCCAGTCGAATCCCATAAATCATCCACAGCAGCATACCTTCAACTACATTGCAACTCATACAGCGGTGCCTAGGACAAGAACAAAGAAGAGAAGCTGACAAGAAATGGCCAAATAAATAGAATCACTAATATACTAGAGATAGTCATTTACTACGTTACTCTGACATTTATCTAACTTATTAAAGTTGACGGTATCATTATTTCAAAGGAGCTATGGTAACATGTAAGAGGAAACAAAGTAGACTTCAGCTCTGAGTCTCAAGTTGATTATCTTAATGTTTAGAATGAGATAAAAGTTTTGAAATCTGCACATTTCAGTAGTACCCATATTCAGAAGATATTCAGCCAAGCAGATACAAAGATAGTCTCTGATGTCCTGTCTACCTCATTCAAGTATGAAGGAAGCAGCTTCCAGGCCCTATGTTTCCTATGGATACAAAATGCCACTAACAGAAATTAAAACTTTTATAAATGTGGGGGAAATAATTGAAACCAGAGAAGTAGATATTTGTATACCAATGTTCATAGCAGAAATATTTACAATAGCCAAAAAGCATAAACAACCTGAGTTCAATAGAGAAGCCAAATATGGTGCATACATACAAATGAATTGATGAATAATAATCCAGTCAGAAATAGGAATGGAAATCTAATATAGGCTACATGGATAAATATTAAAGGCATTCTGTTAAGTTAAATAAGCAAACGCAAAATAACAAATACTGTAAGATTTCATTTATATGAGGAACCTAGCCAAATTCATAAGGACAGAAAGTCAGATACGAATAATAAGAGTTAAGAAGAAAGCAGAGTGGAGATAATGGGGAGCAATGGGCTGGAGGTTTATGTTTAAGATGAGGATAAAATTCTGGAAATGGACAGCAGTAATGGAGTGGCGATTGTAGTGTCTGAATATACCTAATGCTATTGTGTGTTATACTTAAATGTGGCTAAAATGGTGGATTTTACGGTATATCTTTTATCAAAATGAAATTACTTTTTAAAGTTGATTGTGGTGGCCTGTAAAAGAGACCGGGAGGCTAAGAAGTGTTCAAAGGCCATAAACAAGGGCAGTAGAGGACAGCAGCAGATACTCACAAGACAGACTGAAACTCAAGTCCCAAATGGCCATGAATCAGAACATCTGGAGTTCAGGCAGGAAAAGAGACATCTTCACAGAGGCCAACAAGACTCAAATGACAATACCACCAGAGAGGTATCAGATACCTCCCCGCCAAGATGCACCCATGCTGAAAAGATATATAAGCTTCCTCCTGGGCCTCGAGGCCATCTAGAAGTGGAGAGAGGTAGATCCGACTCTACAGGAAGGCAAAGCAGAGTTCTGACAGAAACTAAGCTCTGAGTTGGATACTCTCAAGTGACAAAATTCTGGGTCAAATTGTGTAATAGTAAAATCAAAATGTAATCTACCACTACAGGAGCAATAAGGGGTGGGATGAAATCAACTGTACATTTTTTTTATTTATGTATTTATTTTACACAAGCTCTACTGTACTAGTGAAAATGCTATGTGGTTATAAAGCCTATAGCTTGCAGCCTATAGTGCAGTAACAGGGTTTGCACTGCTATTTCTCCTCTTATCCTCCCAGTGCATCTATTTGTTTGATTAACTGTCAATTAAAACAGGTAAAGTTTATTTATCTTTTGAATTTACTAAGTCCTTATTCTTCTATTTATTAGTGGCTTACAAAATTTCCTATCTTTTTAAAATGCATTCGACTTGAATTATCCTTAGCTGGAACATACTTTTTTCCTTACATCCTTCTATCAACTTTAAGTAGAAATATAGAGTGTTCTGAGTATTTCTTTCGCCCATGAATTTAAAAAAAAAAGTTCTACCATCTGTGCCATGCCTTTGAGGTGACATCAATAAAATGAAAAGCCATTAAAAACCAGGTTGTATTGCTTCAGTCTTTGCGAGACATCAATTAAAGAGAAATACTTGTCTTCTGACATTTTTTTAATCTCAGGAGGCAGAACTCAAATTGACTAGCTTAAGTCTCTACCAAGAAAAACTTACTGAGCTAGAAAATTAAAACACAGCCAGACTAGAAGAAAAATGCCTCAAATAATACATTTATGCCTAGACGGGAAGGTCTTAGACTGTGGTTTCTTACCTTTGGGGAAATTCTTTTTCTTTACTGCTAAATGGAGTTAAGTTGGTCTTAACACAATCTGGAGATTGTGCCTATCCCAGAAAACTCGGCCTTCAGTGTGCTAACAAAGCTTCCACATAAACCCTTCTTTGATTTTGGTTTTTTTTTTTGACACAGCATTCTCTCTCTTCCTGCCTCATCCTCCTGAGGGCTAGGATTACAGGAGTGTGCCTCTGCACCTGGCTCATCAAGCGATCCTCAATCTACTGCCTCACAATTTGAAATCAGATGTCACTTTGTCGACGCTGAGCACTAGATATCACTTTAGATGTCTTTTATGAACAAACTTAAATCCCCCAAAGTTTACACTAATAAAAAAAAGTCTTTAAAATAAAAGCATTTGTCAGAATTTTATCCATTCTATTTTCAACCAAAAAACCCCATAGTCTTTATTCTACTTAAGTTCTCAAAGGGCATTTCCTTATCTTTTACAAACCAGAAAAATATTAATGTTTAGTTGTACACTTGCCAAGGTAATATATATTGGAAAACTATGGCACAGAAGTTTTTATAAGTTCTATGTTAATATTCTCTTGCATGTGGAGCCTCTGCAGGCACACAACCTTTGCAGAGCCTTTTCTTTTTGTTTTTTCTTTTCTTTTTTGGTGTTTTTGAGACAGGGTCTCCCTTTTAGTCCCAGCTGGCCTGGAGCTCACTCTGTAGATCAGGCTGGCCTCAAACTCACAGAGATCTACCTGCCTCTGTCTCCTGAGTGCTGGGATTAAAGGCATGCACCACCACGCCTGGCACTGCAGAACCTTTTCTTTCTTTCTTTTTTTTTAAGTGATATTTCTTTTTTTTAAATTTTTTTATTTATTCTTGTATGTGTATGAATGTACTGTCTGCATGTAGGTTTGTGCACCTGTGTCATGCAATGCTGCGGAGGTCAGAAGAGGGTGTTGGACTCTCCTGGAACTGTAGTTAAAGACAGTTTTCAGCCACCATGTGGGTGCTGGGGATCGAACCTGGGTCCTCTGCAAGAGCAGTTGGCGCTCTTAACCACTAAGCCCTCTCTCCAGCGCTGCAGAACCTTTTCTAAGCTTCCACTACTGAACTGGTCCCTCTCCTGCCTCTGAACACACTGCGCCCTGTACGTAGGTGGTCCTGAGAGTTTATATTCTTAGTCTCATCTATTTATAATGAAGAACATGCTTTATTTATAAATACAAAAAAATTAGATGTAAGTGCTCCAAAAATGATCCATCAATTCATGGAAATATTAAGTTTTATTAAGATTGGGAACAGTGATGTGATAGTTAATCCTGGGTGTCAACTTGACTGGACTAGGGATGAACAAATAAAGAGAAAAAAATCTTCAGATTGGACTACCTCAGGCCGGATGGCCCACCCTAAATGTGGGCATTACCTTCTGCCGGCAGGCAGTATTAAAGGCCATGGCAGAGGGAGCTGGTCCCTTTTTTCCTGTGGCTTGCCTCTCTCACTGGTGAGTTTGTCTTGCTGTTGTGATCAACCCTTTGGATCCCAGAATGTACTGAGACTGAGAGATCTCCTGAAATCCATCAGGCCTTCAGCACCAGATTGGGACTACTGAGACATCCAGCCTCATGGACTGAGCAGTTCCCTGGATTCTCAGCCTCTCCAGTGACAGTGAGGCCCGGCTATTGTTGAACTCCTTGAACTCTGTCATGTGAGCAAATCAATAAATCTGTATATAGGTATATATTAGTTCTATTGATTCTGTTTCTTTAAAGAACTCTGACTAATACAAGTGATATAGGTGGGAGCAAGCAATGAGGTTTGAAAGTTATTTCTAAAACAAATCTAAAATATAGCATAAAATAGGCAAGAAATTTTCAAAAAGAAGTCTGCCTTACATATAATAAATATGGTAGGGTTTATAAATCTATAATAATTAAAATACCTTAATGGTGATGAAAGAATGCTACCTGTGAAAAGGTATATATAATTTATGAAATAACATTATATAATAAAAACAGGACCTTCACTTCATAATGAGAAAATGAATTACTTAATAATGTTGGAAATAATGGCTAAAGTTTCTTACATTGATGATAAGTAAATTTTTAGCATATTAAATATTTAAATATAAACATTAAGCATAAGATTCCCTTAAAATATAGAAAATGATGTAATTTAGGGGAGGGAAAAATTATTCAAGCATAATATAAAAAAACACAAATTCAAATAAGTAGAGGGGCCAAATACTTACCATACCTGAGCAATTATCAGACTGGATGAAAAAATTCTATTTTTTCCGAAAGAATCATAGTAACATTTTAGTATGATGGTGACACTGGCCTCTGTGTAGGGAGGGCTGGGTAATGACACCATTTACAGGAGAAACTGCACCATGGAAACAGAGGCTCAGTGTTACCAGATATTTCTCATTTCTAAAGAAATAGGAATTAACATGTAGTTCACTTTCAGACTTTGTAAACCTGGTACATGTGTGGAGTGTATAGATGTATATTTGGGGGTAATATAAAATTGAATGGAACAACAACAACAAAAGCCTCGTTCAAAGATCAGACCAAAACAGCAAACTTATGCATCAAAAGTGTTAAAAATAGACTGAGAAAAAGATGCAAGACAGGACTTAACATGTATGGGAGAATGCATGAGTTCTGGCAGGGGAAGGGGCCGAGGATGCGGGAAGGGGTGGAAATGCAAATTAAAACCACTTTAAGATATCATCTCACCCCGATAAGACTGGCTAGGATCAAGAAAACAAATGATACCAAATGCTGGAGAGGGTGTGGGGAAAGGGGAACACTCATCCACTGCTGGTGGGAATGTAAACTTGTACAACCACGATGGAAAGCAGTGTGGAGAACCCTTAAAAGACTCAAAATGAGCCTACCACCTGACCCAGCCATACCACTTCTGGGTATATATCCATCAGACTCTTCCTACAGCAGAGATACATGTACAGCCATCTCCTCACAACAGCAAAGAGCTGGAACGAACCCAAGTGCCCCTCGACCAATGAGTGGATACAGAAAATGTGGTACATCCACACAGTGGAGTACTATGCAGTCATAAAGAAAGATGACATCATGAAATTTGCAGGTAAATGGATGGAACTAGAAGATTTTATGCTAAGTGAAGTAACACAGTCCCAGAAAAACAAAAGATGAATGGTATCCCTCATCTGTGGATGCTAGTACCAAGTACCTAGGTGTAAGACAAAATGAGCAACATTAATGTTATATTCCTCATGATCTAAAGACAACTGTGCTCTTGTATTGGGAATCCCTAAACAGGTTCTAGAGCTGACCTAACACTTATTTTCAGACCTTGGATTTTTAGTATATGATGGAGGATATGTGTGCATCTTTTAGAGTAATATAGGATTCAAATGGAAAGATGTGAATCAAGAAATATGACATGGAAATAACAGTTTGTTTCCAAAAGATACAATGTTAATATAGGTGCAATGTAACAGGCTGGTGCAACTTAGTCTTTCTGGGTGCTTAACAACCATACCTGACATCCATACCAATTTGGTCGAGGGACCTGGGGGATAACTTTGTTCCTTGCCCTCAGAGGTCAACCAAATCTTAGGGGATTATGCATGGGGGCATCTCTTGAAATATCCTGCAGAGGTGGGTCACCAGTCTTCCTGTTTAGGGAGGTCTTGGAGATTCACTAAGGGGACTTCAGCCAGTGTCCAGTCTATAAAGAGGAAAGTCTACTCATGCTTCAGAAAAGGAAGCCTGGTCTAGCAAGACCTGCTTTTGTCCTCGAGTGGATGGAACTGGTAAATGATAAGCTGAAAGGAGCAAGGCGCTCCTACCCCCCAACACATACACACACACAAAAAAAAAAACAACCCGAGAGACCCCTGAGGACCAGATCCTCAACTGACCTCGAGAAAACAAAAACCTTAGTTAATCTGGGCTAACTGTGTGGCCTTAAGCATCCAGAAGGAAAGTACAACCAGAAATAAATAATCAGTAAGACCAGAGAAACTGTAATTCAGACATAGAACTTGAGATCTTAGTAAAAAGACAAAAAGAAAAAAGAAAGCACTGTTGCTTGGCCTGTCTTCAATTCTTATAGGCAGGTGCATCTGCTCTGTGGATGCCATTGCTTTTGGCACTCCTCAAGAACATGAGATACAGCTTTTTAACCTTCCAATGTGGACTAAGGACTGCTGAGATACCCAGCTTGTGAACTAAGCAGTTAATGGGAATTCAGCCTCATCAGAATATGTACTGCCATTGTTGGATTGCCTCAGCTGTATCATGGAGGCTAGTGCAGGGGGATCAAGACAGGACACGTGCTTACTGGACTTCATTTGGGGGACTATGGGAGGGAAAGACCCCAATGTGGAGCACAAGTGCAGGNTAATTAAACATTTTCTGTGTCATGGAGAGCCCTGGGACCCAAGAGCTTTTCACATTGAGGAAAATCTTCAATAAAAGCTTGTGCCACAAATGTGTAAATGTTCCTCCTTTCTTGTTAAATGAAATGCTAAAGACAGAAAATAATTTTCTTTTAATGTCAACAGTCTCTTTTTTAAATATGTTGAATCCAACAACATTTATCATACACACAATATGTATCAGGCACTGTACAGGAGACAGGGACAGAACAAGAAACAGTCCTTTGACTTACAAACTGTATAATCTAGTGAACATGCCCCAGATTTTAGCAAATGCCCTGAACTCAGATCATCACATGCCAATGGAGAGACAGTCCATATCAACAAGGATGCACATCATGTAAAGATGTCCTTGGGATACTGAGATAGGGTGATGAGTTCAAGACCAGACAGGGCTACATAGCAAGAGCTCAAGAAGAAAATACTCCTGGAAAAAATTTCTAAAAATGTCCTTGGTAGAGGTCAATCTAAGAGTCAGGCATATAAATTCAGAAACCCTGCCTAAGGGTACGATAATGTTAGTCTTCTCCACTATGGCTCACTTAGCACAGGTCTGAGTATGCTTAAATTGTTAGTGTTGAGGTTGTTGGTCTCTGTGCTCAGACAGAAGAGCCACAGGGAATTGGTTTCTATAGGATTGAAGAACAGATCTGTGCTATGAAGAAACCACATTCTGTGTGTTGTTTTTTTTCCTTGTACTAACACCGAGACTCAATAAATTTCATGAAAAACTCAAGACAGAGATCACACCAAGTCTGGAAACTAGTACAGCTGGCATGAGATCAAACACAGGAGTGGTCATACTGATGGTAGAAGGTTATTGTGAGAAGAAGCAGGCCATGGTAAGAAGGAACCAGTAGAGGAGGGTAGAAACAGAGGAATGTGCAATATTGATCATTGGTGGCCCAGGGGAGCTACAAGATACTGGGTGGTGAGATGACAGGGAAAAAGGGTGAATTCCAGTAATAAAGCCAGGGACAATGAGGCTTTCAAATAAGACTAGATAGATGTGCCAATACTTTACTAGTGTCTGTCTCAGAGAGATACCTTCATATTTTTATTCTTTTCTTTTTTAATTTTAATGAATTTACCAATTTACTTATAATAGACTTCTATAGATTTTTTTTAAAAGTATCATGGAGGCCAGTGCAGGGGGGGATCAAGACAGGACGTGTGCTTACTGGACCTCATTTGGAGGACTACAGAAGGGAGGAAAGACCCTAAAGTAGAACACAAGTGCAGGATTGATGGTTGTTTGGGATTGCCAAAGAGGAGCCTTTGAGCACTTCCTTAAGGAAAATGTGACATCTTTTAGGAAAAAAAGTCCTCCAATTCAAGTTATATGTGTATGTATGTATGTATGTATGTGTGTATATATATATATATATATATATTTACATATATATGTGTAAATATACTGAAGCAATACAAGTAGGAGAGAACAATAACAACAAAAGAAGTGGAAAAAAAAACTCTGGAAAGTTTTTTCTGGAAAGACTCAGAAAAAGATACAGGACATGTATGGCAGAGTGCAGGGACTTGGGTGGGGTGGGGGGCATGGAAAGGGAAGTAACTCTCGATTCGACTAAGAAATGATATAAGACTTATGGAAAAAGTTTAATAAGAAAAAAAAAAGAAATGTATGACACGTACAAAAGCTCAACAAAAATTTAAGAGAAAAAAAAGAAAAGCAAATTTTAACTGTTGGCTTAAATTCCTTAAAAAATTGCTCTGGTTTGAATATGAAATGTCTCCCCTCAGGCCGGTGGACTGGGATCTTGATTGCTGGCCAATGGGCTTTGGGAAAGTGAGTAGATCCTGAGGGCTCTGATCTAGTAAATGGATCAGGAAGTCACTAGGATTGTGACCTTGGGCACTATCCTGTATTCTGTATCTCTGGCTCATGTCCACTATGATGTGTGGACGAAGCTCTCCCGTGGCATGTGCCCATCACTGGAATGCTTTGTGTGCACAGGGCAAGCAATAAAGGACTAAGTCCCTTGAAACCATGAGCCAAAACAAATCCTACCTTTCTTAAGTTGTTTTGTCAGGTGTTTGTTCACAATGACAAAAACTGCTAACTAATACAATAGCCAATAATATGATGTGGGCGAATGAAAAATATCTGATTCAATAGATATTTCAATAGATTGCTGTGGAAGAAAATATATAGGACATGAAAATGTCCTTACCATGTGTGTACTGATATATCAGGGCATCTATATACCCACTAAGTGCTGCAGTCAGCTCCAAAGAGTAACCAGGTTGTTTCCAGAATTAAAACAGCAATAGATCAAAAATATTGCATTAATGTAGCAGGATATCCTGCAACTCAAAGACTAATGTATGAATAAAAGTACAAATGGCTTTAAATATTGTATTGGTCAGGTCTTTACTGTTGTTTGTGAATCTAATTACAATATGTAACATATGAATCTTTACATTAAATGTCCAGGTACACCATGGTTTAGTTATAAAATATTTCTAGAAGAAAAAAAATGGAAGTGTGACCACAGTACCCAATAGACTATTTAATAATGCTTAAAGTTGCCAACATGAGATTAATAAAAAGTTTTCTCTTAGAAGTGACAGTACTTCCCATTTTCATGTAGATTTAAGCTCTTATTGCATTGTTATTAATGCAAAAATACAGAAGGAACTAAAAATGCTCTGAAGTATAATTAGCATCGAGAAGTGTTCTGAGCCCTGTTTATATTCTAACCAACATAAATAGGACACAGACCATGGGTTCAAGGAGAATTCAAAACTAGGTAAATTCTTTTTTTTTTTTTTTTTTTTTGGTCTTTTCGAGACAGGGTCTCCCTGTAGCCCCAGCTGTCCTGGAACTCACTCTGTAGACCAGGCTGGCCTTGAACTTACAAAGATCCGCCTGCCTCTGCCTCCCAAGTGCTAGGATTAAAGGCGTGCGCCACCACGCCCGGCCTGAGTAAATTCTTTTAAAGATCCCCAAATCTCCCTAAGCAGCACATGCTCTAAGACACCATGGCTTCATCCAGACTTGCACTCATTCAAATCACAGCAGACAGAACAGAGCTCTGTGAACACTGGATTGGACGGCCAGCTTCAATACTTGTGTAGCAGAGTTGAATGAAGCACAGTGCCCCAAATACACTTTTTCAATGTGCATGTCTCTGGATAATTAACAGATGGTTTTCCCCTGTACTGTGCTGAATTGTTAGAACCTCAAACAGCATTCCAGCCCTGAGGATCTTGAACTGAGAACAGGAAAATGTTGAATAACCTTTCCAATAACAAAGTACCCCACGGGTCAAGGTTTGATATGTTTTTGGCGGAGGCAGGCACGGAGACAGGGGCTTGAAGAGAGAGGCCCTGGCATCAGAACCAACTAGTGAGGGCAACTAACACTTGTATCTGACAGCACAACAGTGTTCTATTGCAAAACCGAGAATCATCCCATCTTCTTGACTACAGGGTAGCTTCAAACAGCTGTGGTGAATCTGAAAGAAGCATCACAGTCTACTATGATATAAGTTGTTATGCCTTTGGGGGAACAGAAAGGCCACACTAATATCCGCAAATAATAAAGGTGGGACTGTAACTCAAATTCCTCAACTTTTGGTACCATGCTGTTTGCTTCCTATAGAATATAATTATTTTTTTTAATTTTATTTATTTTTGTATGTGTATGAATGTACTGTCTGCATGTAGGTTTGTGCACCCGTGTCATGCAATGCTGCAGAGGTCAGAAGAGGGTCTCGGATTCCCTTGGAACTGGAGTTCTCCTGGAATTGGAGTTACAGACGGTTCTTGGCCACCATGTGGGTGCTGGGGATTGAACCTGCGTCCTCTGCAAGAGCAGTCGGCGCTCTTAACTGCTAGGCCATCTCTCCAGCCCCTAGAATATAATTATTAAAACATGTTGAAAGAATGAAAGAATCCAGCTGGGCGTGGTGGCACACGCCTTTAATCCTAGCACTTGGGAGGCAGAGGCAGGTGGATCTTTGTGAGTTCAAGGCCAGCCTGGTCTACAGAGTGAGTTCCAAGACAGCTGGGGCTACAGGGAGACCCTGTCTCGAGAAGACCAAAAAAAAAAAAAAAAGAATGAAAGAATCCAATTTATGTAATCAGCAGGAGATGTTTTTTTTCAAATTTGACAGCAGCTTCTCTTTGGATTTGCTGGCATCAGAACAATAAAAAGTGGGTCATATTTCTTTCCCTGAATTTTAACATAATGGACTTATTTAACAAACAAAAGACTAATTTAACATATGCTAGAGAAGTCAGTAGGCAGCAAATGATATCCTTAAAATACAAAATGCAGTTATAATTAAACATATATATTAATAATTATTTAAGTAATAACAGTAGGAAATGCTTTCAAACATCAACATTGAAAATAATGTAAATGTAGCTGTTCAATTATATCACACGAAGTTTAACTTATAAGACTACTTTGATTTTAGGTTATACAATTAAATATGTTTGCTTTACTTGTGCTTTATCTAAGTATACAGTTAGCATTTTACTCATTTATTAATCCTGGAAACACCATAGTTAGGATCTGACTGCCTTAGTAACTGATAATAGTATCAAGTGTTTAGCATATCCCAATAGCTGCCATGTACTACCTCATTCAATCACCATTATTCTCTACAATAGATTTATGACAAGTAAGCTCATCTTACAGAAGAGCAACTGAATGTTGGTGAACTTCAAAAACTACAACATACATAGTAATACCACTATACTGGGAGGCTAGAGGTAGAAAATGGGCTATTATAACAAGAGAGTCATCATCTCTCATAGCAATAAACCCAGATGATAGTTTACATTTTTTTCCAAAGGGTAATAGGAAAGGCGTGCTATTTAGACAGGTAGAATTAGCCACAACAGTTTAAAATTAAACCCAGGAAGCAGGAATGGGGGCTGGCATGGTGGAAAGCAGAGAAAATGGAAGGAATCAATAGTATTGTAATTAATAAGATGCATACACGCTTTCAGCATATACATATACGTGCATACAATTTGCGCTTTCAGCATATACATATACGTGCATACAATTTTATGAGGCAGGAATAGCTTCTGTGCCTGACTCTTACCCAAGAGTTTACCATCGTTTTTTAAAGTAGATTTCAGGTTCTTGATGCAAGATTTACGTTCTCCCACCTGCCATGCCACAGAAGTAGCATAAATGCCAGTTGGAAATAAAACTCACTCGCTGAGATTTAGTGCAGGTTGCTATTGCTTTGAAATTGTGGTTTTCTATCTGACGGTAGATGCAATTTTCATTTTTCATTCTATGTTAGATTCCCTTAGCCCACACTGCATAACATATTATGCACCAATTACATTACCTTTCATTAAATGAAAATTCTTGCATAAATGATATCCTATGCCATGTAGTGGGAGTCTCTGTTCTTTCAGACACAAAATGCAGGTTTCATTTTTAAGTGCTCAACATGGAAAAAAACTGTACTTTATCAATCATTCAGAACTGATAAATAAATACAGCTGCAAAGAATACTTTAATAGGTAGATATTAGCTAGAGAAGCCAACGAGGAGGCTTGCTAATCATTGCAATGACAGTCTTCTCCTTTATTTGTATATGTGTCTCATAAAACTGTCAAAGTTGGGGCTGGAGAGATGGCCTAGCGGTTAAGAGCGCCGACCGCTCTTGCAGAGGACCCGGGTTCAATCCCCAGCACCCACATGGCGGCCGAGAACCGTCTGAAACTCCAATTCCAGGAGAACTCCAGTTCCAGGGGAATCCGAGACCCTCTTCTGACCTCCGCGGCATTGCACGACACGGGTGCACAGACTGGCATGCAGACAGTACATTCATACACATACAAAATAAATAAA
>VZQC01009853.1:1228222-1265850 GCA_009823505.1 Rhizomys pruinosus
AAAAAAAAACTAAAAAAACCTGTCAAAGTTGAGTGACAAGCTGGAGCTTAAAGAAAATAAATCTTAGTGACCTAGGGAATTTTAGTAGAACATCTTATATCTTTGGGCTTGATCCCTAGACATATTCCAGGGGGAAGGAGCCTGGCAAGAATTAAATAAGATGTTGGATTCTCCTGTCTCTCATATTCAAGTCAACACTGGCCTTCAGATGAGAAGAGTAAAAATACTACCATGATGTCATTGGTCAGTCCCCAAGACAGACTTTGAAGGTAATGTGAAAACTTTAAATTTACTCTGTCCTGCAGTGCAAATTTAATCTGACCTTGGATATAATGGAGAAATTAGCCCCCAAAAAGTGGTCAAAAGAAGAGTTGCATATTGTGTAAATGAGGCGTTTCTAGAGATAAGCAACAAGTGACCTCAAACAAATATGCAAATGACACAGGAAGCACGTGTTTCACATCAACGTAGTTGAAATCATCACTAACGACATTGTTAAACGGAAGCTATTTTGTATCATTGCTTTTTATATTCTTTTACCTATCTCGGTCTGACACAGGGACCAAAAATTGGTTCTTGAATATTTACTAAACCTCATTTCAGTGTATCTAGGACTTTAGCTAAATATACCTACTGTTAACAGAGTAGTTTTCTTTTAATTGCTTCACTTGACCAGAGATCTTCTTCCACTATGAGAAAATAGTGGAAGAGAAAATAGTGAAATTTTTAAGTTTAGCAGTATATAAAAAAAAAGTGATGAGTTTAATTGAGGTCAAGCTTGAAAGATAACTATAAGGTTTGAATATGATAACAAATGAAGAATGCCTAAAAATAAACAACATTCCAAATGGAATATTTTCCCTCATATATGGCTTTCTCTAATCATCCTGAAGGTATAACAGAAAAAAAAAATCCCTTGAATAAATCTCATCAATCTCACCTTCTTGTCTCCTGAGAAGTGGCAAAAGTGGTAGCTAGCTAGCAGAAGCTTCCAGTAACAAAGATCACCCTGGAAAATGGCTGGAAAGAAGGATCTTTGTTTTTCCTCCCGAGTCAGCTAGGGAGGGACTACAGATGGTTTCTCTTCTGCGGAGAGAAAACATTGATTTCCTCTTCCAGGCACCTAACTTTCTTAGAAACTACACTACGGCGGCTGCTGTCTTTATTCTCTGTGACAGTTAATTTTAGGTGTCAGCTTGACTGGATTAAGGGATACCTAGACAACTGCTAAAGGTTTGTTTGTGTGTGTGTTTCCAGGACAGACTGGCATGCAAATCAACAGACTGACTACAGAAGAGCTGACCATACTATGTGTGGGCCCTGTCCAATGGGCTGGGGACAGAGCAGAAGTGCAGAGGAAAGACAGATCTGCTCACTGTCCCTGGAGCTGGGACTCTTCTCCTGCAACAGAACTCAAGGTTCTCCAGCATCAGAGTCTAGGACTTACACCAGCAACTCCCTGGCTCTTGGCTTGGCACACTTGGACTTAGTCATCCAGCAGCTTCTCTGGGTGTCCGGCTGGCAGACAGCCTGCTGTGGCACTCATAACCCTCCATAGTCCATGAGCCATTTCCCCTAAGGAACCCTGGTCCCATGTTCACAGGTCTGTCTTTACCTCTTATTGATTCTATATCTCTGAAGAATCCTGTCTAATATCTGCCGTAGACTGTAAGTATAGAAACTCCAAAATCTGAAATTGAATTTTAAAAAAGAAAATTTTAAGCAAAATATTTCCTCTATGTTTAGAGTTTTTTATCATTTTTTTTTGGTGTGTGTGTAGTGTGAGTACCAGCAGTTATATAAAAGTATGTGTGTAGGTGAGAGGATAATCTCAGGTGTACTTCTCAGTTGCCTTACACTTTGGAAACAGGGTCTCTCCCTGCCATGGAGATCACCTAGTGAGCTAAGTTGGATGGACAGTGAGTCCTTGGGATCCACCTGTCTCCACCTCCCCAGTGGGGAGATTGCAAGCATGCCCAATTAACCTTGGCTTTTTTAACCTGAGTTGTAGGGATGGAACTCAGGTCCTTGTACCAAGGAAAGCACTTTTCCAGCTTGGCTATCTCCCTACACCTCATTTTCATTTTTATGCTTTCTCTATTATTTTTCGTCAAGAAGACATTCTAAATACTCAGTGTCAGCCAAAGTCATCTTCTGCCTCTGAAGTAGAGGTCATCTAGATCTTAAATCCAACATTAGTTTCTCACTGCCTATGGTGTGTGGGTGTGTGTGTGTGTGTGTGTGTGTGTGTAAGTAGGTACGTAGGTATGTATATGCATGTATAATTTCTGTGGCACAATCCTCTCTTGCATCTGATTTCACAATGTCTGCAGATACTCAAGTCCACAGATGCCCAAGTTCCCTAATATTTAAAAATTTAGTATTTACATATAGCCTATGCAAATCCTCCCATTTACCTTAAATCGTCTCTTGATTTCCTATAATACTTAATGCAATGCAAATGCTATGTAAATAGTTGTGTTGTTTTAGAGAGTAACAAGAAAAACATCTTTACATGTTTATTGTAGATGCATTTTTGTTTTTCAAATATTTTCTATCTGAGGTTGGTTGAATTCATGGATGGGCAACTCTTGTACAAAGGGCTGGTTGTGTGCACATGTGTGTGTGTGTGTGTGTGTGTGTATAAATGTTATTCTATAACAGAGGGGCAGCTGATGAGCCTTTAGTTCATCAGCACCAGCTGGAACTGGCCAGTCCTTGACAATTTCCCTAGAATTCCTTGCAATGTATTAGGGACCCTGAGTATTTAGGACCAAAGTTAGATGCTGTAAGTATGGACTAGATGTTCAGTTGGAGGTAAGACCATCCTCGAAGATTAGAATAAGAAGGTTAGAACGAGGAGCTGAGACAGATGCCGCTGGCTGCCCTTCCACACTGGCTGCCCTTCCACACTGGCTGCCCTTCCACACTGGCTGCCCTTCCACACTGGCTGCTCTTCCACACTGGCTGCCCTTCCACACTGGCTGCCCTTCCTTCCACACTGGCTGGCTGCCCTTCCACACTGGCTGGCTGCCCTTCCACACTGGCTGGCTGCCCTTCCACACTGGCTGGCTGCCCTTCCACACCGGCTGGCTGCCCTTCCACACTGGCTGGCTGCTCTTCCACACTGGCTGCTCTTCCACACTGGCTGCCCTTCCACACTGGCTGCCCTTCCAGTTGCTGCTGCTGCTTCTTCCTGGGAAACTTTGATTTTCCTCCAACACTGAGCAGCCATGTGTTTTATGTCCCCTCTCCAAACCTACCCAGCACCACCATCATGTGAGAGCTTATGAGAAATGTAAATTATTGTCTCAACCCTATGAATCAGAACCTCTGAGCATAGCACCCCGAGATTACATTCTAAGGAGTCCAAATAGCCACCCAGTAATTCTCAAACCAGGATGCACATTAAAACCATGTGAAGGGCTTTTTAAAAATGCTAGGGCTTGCCAGGTGTCGTGGCACACGCCTTTACTCCTAGCACTTGGAAAGCAGAGGCAGGTAGATCTCTAAGTTCAAGGCCAGCCTAGTCCACATAGCAAGTTCCAGGCCAGCTGGGACGACTGGGGCTACAGGAAGACCCTGTCTCAAAAAAATCAAAAAAAAAAAAAATGCTAGGGCCTGAGTAATACTCCTAAATATTATGAGTGAATTATTCTGAGAAGTGTGTACACATTAGTTTTCATAACCACCACCTATACGTGTAATGAAAAATAAACCTAGGTATGTTTAATTGCTTTATTTTAGTTTTGTAAACAAACATTTGAAAAGAGTTCTAAGATTAAATGTGAGAAGATAAAAACCTCTCAGTTATACTAGCAATGATTTGTCTAATTTTAAAATTATACAGGCAATTGTGAACTAGAAGCAGGAGGACAGTGTCTCACAGGGATGGGACTCTGGTGGCCACAGTGGATGGACCCAAACTGAAGGATGTTTGGGGACACAAATAAGACTATAAGACATATACATATATGTATAAATTGGGCAGGGTGCAGTGAGGGGGTGGTGTGGACATGGAGGAGATCTAATTACCATCGAATTATATTATATATTATATGAAAATCTTAAGAATTCAATAAAAAATAAAATTAAAATATGCAAAAATGAATAGTCCAACTAAATAATTTTGCAAATCAAATACATATTCCATAGTAGCAGAGCACCTCTTGGTTTTTACAGCATTTGCCCACATTTTAATAATGAAGCTCCTTCCATTTAAATAGCTAAACATTTTTCAGCCAATTTTTAGAAATCTTGAAAGGAACTGTTAAGCCTTTGCTCAGTAGCAATACTTTTGGCAATACTTTTGGCTTTCTACTTCATATTCAGAATAATTTGTTGTTGTGAATGCTCCCAAAGTTAGGCCACACAATGCAGTATAAATCTATCAACCAACAACAATCAGTGGGAGAAAAATGTCTTTGAAATGAGGCTAAAAATTTCAGCTAGTCTTGCTGTATATTTTAGTTTGTGTAGAAAGCAGGTCACAGCTTATTGGAATAGGAGTTTGTGTTCTTAGATTACAGTTCTGGACTAACATATTCCAAAGTATCATTATTTTTAGTATGATCACACTCAGCACTATCTTAGAAATGGGAGGGAGGGAATTTTATTCTTCTCTACTGTCCTCACTAGTGGAAGACCATGAATAATTTAGGATTCTCCCCCAAAGTAAATGCAGCTAATTCAGGAATCTGTGGTGACCCTCTTCATTGACTCCATCCCAAATTACTTAGAATAGTGTGTGATCATTCTCTCCAACATTAATTGGGGCCCTAACCTTCCATTGGTTTCCTGAGCTTCGGATAATTCAATAAGCACATAATTGACTATATGGAATAGTCAATAAGCTTAAGATACCGAGGAAGATGAAAGCAAATTTGAGGCAGCTACCCCTTAACAGTTGCAGAGCAAAAAGGCACAGCCATGGATAACTAACATCTATGTGGTATAACAGAAAACACAATAAATTCTTCATGGTGTGACAAAGCTTAGAATGCAAATTCAGGATTTTACTTTAGAAGTTATTCATAGAGGGGCTGGAGAGATGGTTTGGCAGTTAAGAGCACTAGCTACTCTTGCAGAAGACCTACGTTCAATTCCTAGCACCCACATGTTGGTTAACAACATCTGTAACTCGAGTTCCAAGGAATCTGACTCCCTCCTCTGATGTCCATGGGCATTACATGACACAGGTGCACCTACCCACTCATAATGAGCAATACACTCATAAATATAAAATAAAAATAATAAAAATTTTTAAAATTTATTCATAGACAATGAACATGGACACAACCAGAGAGGTCATAGATCTTACAGAAAGCCCCAAGGTTGACACATCCCTAGGCTAAGATAACATCTCACTAACTACAAAAGAAGCATCCTTATATTTATAGAAAAATATCACAGACACCACTCAGAAAAGAAACTTAATCTGAACCAGATGAGAATAGTTCAGAGTCCCACAACTGGATAAACAAAGAAGACATGGTCTGTGACTGTCTCATCCCTAGGCGACACATCTACAATGCAACCTCAACACATAAGCCCCAAGCATCATAGAACAAGAACCCAAGAAGGCATTAACTTTCAATAAGAAAGCTCCTCCATGCAACAGGACACCAGGATCCCAAAAGGGCTTGAATGGTCAAACCATGAAGATTAAGAGTCTACAGAGTATAGTTCCACGGACAGGCTGCCTATATTGAGCTTCACCCACCCAGGGCTCAGGGAACATTGCAGAAAATGGGGCAGAAAGATTGTAAGAGCCAGGGAAGTGATGCAAGACCAAATGGAAATGAATCCTACAAGCTCCTGGGACCCTGACCATATGAACCTATATCACTGGTATCACAATGCACAAGAACCATGCAAGCTCAGCTGGACAAAACCCAGCACAGAATTGCAGAAATGGATAACAGAGCCCAACCATGGCTGAAGGAATATTGGCAGCAGATGGTGGTCAGGTCAAGTCCTGGCCTTCTTTAGGAAAGGGACTCTGGATAGGCTGACTAGAGCTTGGGGGATGAGCTGGCACTGAGGAGTGTGCAGTGAGAGTAGTTTGGTGCAATGGACTGTAGCACAAATGACAGAATATGTGAATTTCTGGGAGGTGTGAGAGAAGCCTGTGGAAGGTGCCAAGGGAGAAGTTGGGTATAAAGGCAATTAAGACTGATTGAAAAATTATGTTTGAAACACGTAAAAAGTTTCAATAAAAACGTTATTCGTATAATATTAGGTCTGAAAGTTCGACTCTCTCTGGGTTTCTAGCATAACCCAAGAAAATCCGAGACCTCTTAATAAAGATGTTCTCTATGAAGTTATTGGGACTGCCAAAGTCCAGTTTGGTTCATTTGTACTTGACTTCCAAATGTCCTTCTGTCAGTCACCTGCACAAAGACCAGAGCTGTTTGGCAGGCAGTTCCCCAAATAATGGGAATTCTGAGCAATTCTAAGGGTTCTTTAAAAGTAGGATGGCTGTTGTTGATGTGCTATGGTTTTGAACTTGGGATATAGTATATATGTCAAGTGACAAAGCAAAAGTTAACTCCCAATTCTTCAACAACAATTAAATTAGAATGATCACAGGCAGGTCTGACGGCATAGGCCTCTAATTATAGCTACCCAAGAAGCTGAAACATGAAGAACATAACTTCAAGACCTATCTAGGCGAAAGAACAAGTTCCAAGCTAGCCTAGGCAACTTAGCAAGACCCTGTTTCAAAATAAAAAGAGGAGCTGAGAACATAGTCCAGTGGTAGAGTGCCTACTCAGTATAAATGAGGACCTAAATTCAATCTCCAGTACTAGAACAAAGTCCAGTGCTAGAGTGCTTACTCAGTATACATGAGGACCTAAATTCAATCTCCAGTACTAGAACAAAGGTAAGAGGAAAACAGAAAAAAGAAGAAAAACCAAAATTATTCAAGCATACAAAGAAGATCTGAGTTTGATTTCTCCAACGCAGGCAGACACTTTGCTAATGTGATTGAACATATCACCTGCTGTGTATTATTACACATGCACTGCAAGTATGTTTTTTTTTTTGAGAAATTGATTCTAAGTTTTCAATGAAGTTATTCCAAATCACCGCAAGGTTCTTTCAAGCATCTACTAAAAGCATCATTAGTCAAATCTGCTGGAGAGGGAGTAGCAATACTAGAAGCAGCAGGCCATGGTTCCTCGTCTAGAGTGAGGCTTGAAAGGGCTGTGAGTATACTCATGTTTCTCACAGTGGCTGGCTGTAGGTATTCTTTCGGCAGAAGCACTTAAGAGTCAGCAAGCAGCCTCCAAGCCTGGACCCCGGCTGATATCCTGCTTGCCTTTGAAACCTGCCCAGAAGCCAAACTGTCTTTGATGCCTTAGGGCAAAACATTGTCACAAGTCCCACCTATCCCAACCACCTGTCCTAACCCCCAGTTCTGTGTATCCCAGGCCCCTGGTCTACAGAGTAAGTTCCAGGACAGCTGGGACTACAGGGAGACCCTGTCTCGAAAATATTAAAAAAAAAAAAAAAAAAATACCCTGAGCTACATTCAACTGAGTTTCCCCCTTGTGGAATTACTCCTGGTCTCTATGAGTCCATCTTTCTTTTTCTCCAGGTCTTACTTCCCACTCTCCCTCATCCCCCCTGCTTAGGGATCAAGCCAGGACTGTTAACCAGCTGGCCTGGATCCTGAGGCTTGCAGCAGCGCAGAGCTGCGAGCCCTGGTCCAGGGGGAAGAACATCTCATGGAAGGCGGCACACACGCGTGATACACATTTAAAGGAATACCAGATGTAAACTTCAGACAACAGCTGGCCTCAGTGACTACTGAGAAGGCTTCACAGTGTGGGGGTGTCACCCCCAGCTGTGTATAAAGCTTTGACATGGGTCTGAGGTGCCAGTGGAGGATGACTTTTGACCCATTTCTGAATCTCAAAAACAGTCAGCCTTTTATAAAGTCATTGAGAAGTATGTCAATAAAATACACACAAATGCGTACTTTCTTATATAATTTCCTTTGGCAAATTTTTGGCTATGTGCCTTATGTTTCTTAACCTTAGAAACGAGTTGTAGAATGGGACTGGGGTGGAGATAGTAGCATAGAGAGAAGGGGAAAAAATGAAATCTTTCAGTTAGTTAAGACTTCTTTTTTGAAATTTTTTAATAATGAATCTTTGTCCATTGTAAATCACAGTGAAAACAGTTTATAACTGTGGACGACTGATAAAAATTAAACACAAAAATTATTTTAAGACTATGATAAACAAGAAGATTTATGAACATTTCCCACAAAGCAATTCTGTTTCCCTCTCTGTGAGGGTAGACTGCAACTCTACAATCTGCCAGTGACTACAGGACATCAAAAGTTAGTTGCTCTCTTTTATAACAAAAGCATGAGATACAAAAGAACTGTAAAAAATATATCCTTGGGGCTGGAGAGATGGCTCAGTAGTTAAGAGCACTGGCTACTCTTGCAGAAGACCCAAGTTCAAATTCCAACACCCGCATGATGGCTAACAACTGTCTGTAACTCTAGTTCCAGGGGATCTGATGTCCTCTTCCGTCTTCCACAGGCATTGTATGACATGGGTGCACTTACACGCATGCTAGCAATACATTCATGCACATAAAATAAATATAAATAAAATAGTAAAATATATATAATCTTAAAATCTTCCCCTAAGAGATAAATAAAATGTCTTTAAAACAAATACTCTTCAGCACTAAAAACAAATTACAACGTCCTAATATTTTTTAATTAAGAAAAGCATCAGCCAGGCGTGGTGGCGTATGCCTTTAATCCTAGCACTCGGGAGGCAGAGGCAGGCAGATCTTTGTGAGTTCAAGGACAGCCTGGTCTACAGAGTGAGTTTCAGGACAGCTGGGGCTACAGGGAGACCCTGTCTCAAAAAGACCAAAAAAAAAAAAAAATCTAGTATTTATTTAGTATAATTTGGGACTTGATGGTTCTTTTTCTTACTATCCAATCATTTTCACATCACAAGCAAATTCTTCTTTAATTAAAACCAGAATAATTTGTGATTTTTTTAATTTTTTTAATTTTTTAAAATTTATTCTTGTATGTGTATGAATGTACTGTCTGCATGTAGGTTTGTTCACCCGTGTCGTGCAATGCCTCAGAGGTCAGAAGAGGGTGTCAGCTTCCCCTGGAACTGGAGTTCTCCTGGAATTGGAGTTTCAGACAGTTCTCAGCCAACATCTGGGTGCTGGGGATCAAACCCGGGTCCTCTGCAAGAGCAGTCGGCGCTCTTAACCGCTAGGCCATCTCTCCAGCCCTAGTTTGTGATTTTTATGGTTTTACTTTTTTTTAAATTTTTGGTAAAATATTCTTTTTATTTTATTTTATTTTTGTATGCGTATGAGTATACTGTCTGCATGTAGGTTTGTGCACCTGTGTCGTGCAATGCCGCGGAGGTCAGAAGAGGGTGTCAGATTCCCCTGGAACTGGAGTTCTCCTGGAATTGGAGTTACAGACGGTTCTCAGCCGCCATGTGGGTGCTGGGGATCAAACCCAGGTCCTCTACAAGAGCAGTTGGTGCTCTTAACCATTAGGCTATCTCTCCAGCCCCTATGGTTTTACTTTCAACGTATGATACAGAACTCTTGTGTATCATTTTCAATCATATATCTCCATGTACTCAAAATATGTATAATTTTCTTATTAGAAATACAAAAATATATTAAATGATCTTGGATTTTATTAGCTTGGGTGTTTTTTTTTAAGGTGATAGATGACTACAAGGAAATAGTTGTCCAGACAGCAGGGCAGTTGCACATACATGAACTCACAGCAATTATGACAGCATCCAAGAGACCCATGCAAACTCACATTAGACAAAATTCCAACACAGAGCAGGGGCATTGGGGCACAAGAAGCCCCAGCCCTATCTGAGGAACTACTGGCAATTAATAGCTGCTGAAAGAGGAAGTTTTCCTTAAGAATATGACACAGGTAGGTTGACTAGACTCCAAGAGCATTTGAGGACACAAGTAAGACTCTGTTGGCTTTAAAAAATCGAGCATATGAACTCAGAGGGATGGTATAATAGGTGGAGTGGAGATGAGAGAGGGGTCCGAGTAGGATCAAAACACAGAGTGTGGAATTCTCAAAGAATCAATAAAATATTTTTCAAACAAGGATACACTTTGCTCAGCTTAGGGCAATCTGTTAAGCATTTTGTTAGAGAATTAACTTGAAATGGATGCATATAAAAAGTATTTTCAAATCCCATTTAGATTTATCTCTTTTTAGGTTTCATACTGAGAAATACTTGACTCAGAAAATGTTAACCCATCAGCTCTTTGCTATCATTTGCAACAGGTTCTGACTGAGGTTAGGCATCTTCCTCAAATAACAGATTCTGCAGACAATCATTGGTAAGAAGTTCAGTCATGATAAGCCATCCTGAGCCGGCGCCTGGTGCACAGGTCAGCAATCCCAGCTATTCAGGAGGTTGAGGTAGGAGAATCACCAGTTAAAGTCCTGTCTGGAATACACTGAGCTCAAAGCCATCCTAGAAAATTATTGAGACATTGTCTCAAAATAAATACAAAACAGTTGGGCATATAGCTCAGGGGTGGACCTCTTGCTTGGCATGTCTAAGGCCCTGGATTCAATTCCCAGCCCCCACAAAATAAAATGAAGGTCGGGTGTGGTGAGAACACATCTGTAACCCCAGCACTCAGAAGGCTAAAACAGGAGGATCATGAACTTGAGGCCAGCCTGGGCAACACAGAAAAGCTTCAAACTAGGCTAGGCTCTGTATTGAGACCCAGTATCAAAGAAACATGCAGTCTTAATGCTAATGTTTAGAATCTTTATTTCTACTCACTTTTTCTAAAGATGAAAATAAGATTAGTAGAGTATAAATATAATCTAGCCATAATTTAAGTTACATTGAAGACCCAAATCATATACTTAGAAAAAGACATATAAAGTAACCATATATATGTATACATGTATAGATATGTATATATATGCAAACAGACATATGTGTATATCATCTCTGTTTCTGTGTCTAATTGGTCTTATAAGAATCATCTCAAGTCCTGTTTTTTATAATAGCATTTGTTTGGAGCTATCAAGTAAGCAATCTTTAAGAGTTCATTCTTATTTTCTAATTCAGAAAAGGAAACAAAATCCATCAAAAGAAAGCAATTTTACAGAGATAGGAATTGGGGCCAAACAGGTTGTACAATCTATTTCCTCCAAAAATAACCAACAGAAGGTCTGGCAGGCTGTCTTGGTTATCAGCAGCTTCCCTTCATTAAATCTAATTGCTATGTGGAGGCCAGTTCAGTTGATGCATGTGGAAAGCAATTTCATGTTCAGGATGGTGGCCTCCAGCCTCTCTGGGGAAAGGATGGTCTGCTCTACTCCTTTAATGTTCTCCATGGGAAGGGAGGGCACTTGAACACCCTAAAGACTGCCCATTCTATGACTGCCACATTCCCTGAACTTGTCAATAAGTTTATCAAGAGAATGCATAGTGTATTTGGAATTGTAAGACACAAAGATTTTACTAGGTAAAAGAAAGGGAAAAAAGGAATGAACGGGTAGGCACCAGGAGCCTGCTGGACGTGAGCTCTAAGAACAGAACCACACTGTGCTTTCAACCTGGTTCTAGCTCTTAATCTCTGGGCAACCATAGACAAGCTGCTCAGTTCTCCAGAGCCTCAGGGCTCACATCTGTCCAACTGGAATCAGAGCAGCACTAAGCAGGTGAAGATTAAATGAATTGATGCACGTTAGCAATCATATTGTCTCTATTTTAGTAAACTCAATTAACTTGGAAAAATAATACAGAACACTATGTTTTTTCACAAAATTTCATCTTTATACAACTCATTCATTCATCCACTATATTTTTATTTTATTCTTTAATTTTTTTTCTAGTTTGTTAAAGATGGGATATCTCATTATATGAACTTAATATCTGAAATTTGTAAATATTTACAGCAAATTTAGATGACATCACTAGCCAAAGAAAATAAGTACAACAGGAATGTGAGTGTCTTGTGCAGTGATGAAAGTACAATTTTAAATCATTTTAAACAATGGAATATTATTTACTTTATATGCTTTTAGATGATGACATCAAGTATAGACTCATATTTAAATTCACTAGGAAGAGAAATTCACATATACACCATATACATGTGAAGTCATTCAGGAAATACCTTACCTACATGCATACTGCATCAAAGCATAATACTTATGAATTAGGTGTTCTGAAATTTAGTATCATTGCCAGTGAGCCTACTACATGGCCAGCACTTTACAGTGTGTATTTTTTTCAGTGCCAGGATTGAAGCCAGGGGCTCATGCATTCTAGGCAATCTGCTACCACTGAGCTACATCTCCAACCTACACTTGCCATTCATAAATACTCACAATAAGGTAATGACACAGATAACCCCTACTTACAGATAACTATAGGTGAGCTAACACACCTAGTAGGGAAGAGAGAATCCACGCAAGCTCAAGACTCAGGCTAAAATGCATCTTTTTTTTCTACTGTTTTCTGGCTTTAAAATTTATAATTTATTTTTCCTTTAACCAGATATCATTGTCTCTTCTTATGTAATTATATGTTTAATTCCCCTTTCAGAATATAAGCTACTTAAAGGCAAAACAATGTTTACTTTTAGGTGCATCCACTGTCATACTCAATAAGCATGTAAATGTTATGAAAATATAATTCAAGCCAAACATGTTGGCACACACTTTTAATTCCAGAACTCAGGAGGCAGAAGCAGGAGGATTTCTGTGAGATTAAGGCCGCCCTAGTCTACATAACAGGTTCTAGGCAAGCTGGGGCTAAAGGGAGACCCTATCTCAAAAGGGACCCCCCCTCAAAAAATACAATTTCTTCTCTCATCTCCCTAAAAAGCCTATATCTTTCAATAAGTAGAACACTTTTCATCAGTGGCCTCTGTGGCTGTCATTAGTGCTGTATACCAAGTGGGTTCTCTTGCATTGAGTATGTGGTAGAACTGTAGAATCCTCTGCTTGCCTCAGACCAGTATGTCTGCAATGAAAATGAGAGGTTATTCAGACATCTAGAAGGCATTTCTACCAGACCTAGTGATTAAATATTGTGATGCATACCTTCCGTCCCACATCCCAAATAACTAATTAAATTAGTCTAGAATGATGAGCCGCAACAAAACCATCCCTCTGAGCTACCTTGTGACATCCTTTATTATCAGAGAATATTGTTAAAGCCCCACAAATAATTTCAGTGAGAAATGAAATATTTTTGTTACATCTTGAAAAAGGTTATGAATTACTTCTTACTATTGACAGCAAATTTCTCCAGATTCTATGGTCTGAAGTTGAGACTTTCATTACATTTTTTCATTGCATTGAAACTAAATTAAAACTGATCTTATTATAGAGAAAAGAATTGCATTCTATTTTAAGAACTTTTTTTTTCCAATCCAACTTGTAATATCAAAGACCAGCAGAAAAACAGCAAAGAGCAGCTTTCTTAGAAAAACATTATCAAGGCAAACAGCACTTTTAATAAGTTGACCACTTCAAGCTTCTTAGTGCTTCTATAATAGAAATACCTAATTACGGGGCAGGAGAGGTTAAGAGTAGGTTCTGCTTTAGCAGACAGCTGGAGTTTGGTTCCCAGACTCCACATCAGGTAGCTCATAACCTCCTGTAACTCCAGCTTCACAGGATCCAATGCCCTCTTCTGACCTCTGTGGGCACTGCACTCATAAGTACATAACTACACATGGGTCTTTGGTTAATTAGGAGAGTTTGGACAGGCCAGATGAATTATTGAAGAAAAAGGTCCAATTCTGAATCTTTAAATATTCTGAATTCTCTGCCACATTAGTTAAAAATAACAAAAGTGGATCATGAACCCACACACATCCATATATGTATCCATGCATATTACATCTATATAAAATCTGTCCAATATATCATGTATTTTAGAATTGTGATAAAAGTGAATTATATAGAATAATTAAAAGTATGTTTCTTTCTATACCTCAGAGAACTACTTTCCTGTGCCACCACCACCTCTGACAGGACAAAGTTCTCCCTGTCCCTTAAACTGAGGACCACCAGCTACTGACTGGCAATCTCAAGCTTCCACACATTTAACAAAGGAAGATGTCTTGGACAAATCCAGTCTCTAAACAAAACAAAAAATCATTCTTCAAATGTCTTTCCTTTGAGGCAGTGGTTCTTTTTTCCACCATTTTCCTGTGAACAGTCCTGAGCTTGTTTTTAACAAAACATTGCACACTGGGACCAACCTCATACCACAGGTTACATTTCCCAGACTTTTGATACATTGAGATTTTACTTCCTGCATATCAACTTCCAGATGCATTCCAAAGCCACACTAGCTGAAATATCTAGGCTCAAGATTAAGACGATCTCTGTTTCACAGATTAATCTTACTGGTTTAGGAAGGAGACACGTTTTTATTTTACTCCACATTCCTAGATGGCTAATTTATATTAACTCACCAGATTTCACCATATACCTCATCTGCAAGAATCCCATAGGGCTTGATTCCCCTGGCATCCAATCTTCTTCATGGGGCCTTTAGGATTCCTTGATGGTTGCTGACAGCATGTACACCTCCATGTAGGACCTCGTGCCCACACAGCACCTCCATCTGCTGTTATTATTACAGCCTGTTTTATGTTGCTTCTCTTTTGTTGTGACAAAACTCTCTGACCAATATCATCTTGGAGAAGGGTTTATTTTTCTTACATCTCCCAGGTCACAGTTCATCACTTAGGGAGCCCAAGGTAGGAACTCAAGGAAGGACCCTGGAGGCAGAATCTGAAGCATAAGCCATGGAGGAATGCTGCTTACTGGCTTGCTCCTCTGGCCCATGCTCAGCCTGCTTTCCTTTACAATACAGAACAACCTGCCCACAGGTGGCACCATCCACAGAGGCTGGGCCTTCCCACAATCACTCAACAATCAAGAAGATAGCCCACAGACATGGCCACAGCACAGTCTAATTGAGGCAATTCTCCAACCGAGGGTCCCTCAACTTAGCTATGTCAAGTTGACACTAATGCTATCCAGCACACAGCCCATATCAAAGCATTTGAATAGAGAGTTGCGAACATTTCTAGCATGACATTGGTTCAACAGTACAGTAAACACAATCAAAGTAACTCAGTGCTTACTTCATTTGCCCCTGCTAAATGGCTCAAGTGAGAGTCAACCTTAAAGACAACCTTCTCATAGGGTCTGGAGTTTAAATTTCTATAGGGCAGAGGAAATCACTCCCAAAGGTAATTATCTCCTTATCACCAAATCTATAGGACGAACTACCATCACACTTTCCCCCTTGAATTTCTCACTGTATTTGCTTGCTTCATCTCTTTAAACAGCTACAATACCAGCAAATCTTCCTGTTCATCATCACTGACAAACAAGATGGTTTAACAATCAAAACAAGGACCAGTCCTATTGCCCTTCCATCGCTTGATTTTTCAAAATGCAAATAGGTGCAAAATAAAACCATCTTCCTACTGCTTTGAGCATTAACTACCAAGACAGTAACTAGCAAGGAAATTCTTATAAAAGTCTGTATAAAACCACATTTCTCTTCCACACATGAATACACGCCCCATTCTCTGGTTCACTGAACTAGAATACAAGGTATCAGCTTCCCCATTGATTATAATAGAGTTAGATGCAGTCATTTTGAAACTATAACTACATTTGATTTGAAAACCTGGCTGAAGCCATTATATACTGATTTAGTGCTAACTGAATATTCATGCTTTCAAAGTGCTATCCTAAGTGTGAGGGCATCTTCCTGGGGTGGGGGTGGGGGGGAGCTGCACTCATTTGAATTCAAATATCAAAATTCTTTGTTCAATGTTTCCTTACTCTGAAACAGTAAATATGTTGGGCACGGTGGTGCATGCCATTAATCCCAACACTCGGGAGGCAGAGACAGGTGGATCTTTGTGAGTTCAAGGCCAGCCTGAACTGTGAGTTCAGGAACTCACTGAATAGCGAGTTCCAGGAAGGTTGGGGAGACCCTGTCTCAAAAAGACCAAAAAAAAAAAAAATAGTAAATAAATCTTCTGAGACTATTATCAAGCTATCCAGGGTAACTCTGGGTTTATTGCTTAGAAAAAATCAAACCAATTTTTAATAAAAGAACGAGACTATGATAGTTAACTTTAATTGTCAACATGGCACAATTTAAAAACATCTGTGAAGAGACTCTCCATGAGAGATTATCTACATTAGGTTGGCCTGTGGATGCACCTGAGGGAGATTGTTTTAATTAGTTGATGCAAGAAGATCCAACTCACTGTGGGTGGTAGGTACCATTCCCTAGGCAGGGGGTTCCAAACCACATAAAAGTGGAGAAATCAAGCTGTGCAGAAGCAGCAAAGCAAATAGCCATGAAACACACATTCTCTTTCTATCGTATTTTTTAATCCATTTATTGAGCTTAAAACTAGTTACACGATTGAAATAATCAATTTATCACTACTCTATATAGGGCTTGCGCCTGTGTACGCTGACCCTTCAGTGCTGTACCTAGACCACTGCTGTGCTTAGACAGAGCCATTCAGCAGGCAGGCACTAAAAATAACCAGTGTAGTACTCCTTTAAGAAGACTCTACAGGTGACACTCTGCTCTTGACTGTGGATTTGACCAGCTCCCCAACCTGACAGAGCTCTTTTTTTTTTCCTCTAGGTTGCTTTGGTCAGGATATTTTGTCACAGCAATAGAAACGAAACAAGAACAAAGACGTTATAGCTAAAAGCGAGTAAAATAAAATAAAATAATTTTAAGAGTGCAATAAAAATAATCACATATTTAAACTATATCTTAAGCAAAGAGCATTTTAAAAATAAAATAGACCTGAAAATAATATATACTACTGAAAAGGTTTAAAAAAATGATGACTTCTGACTACATAGTATGAGGCAGCATAAACATGTTAGGAATGCTTCATAAATGGTTCAAATAATACATCGACTATTTCCAACTTTTTAATTATCTAGTAGATAGACTCATTACTCAAAACTTGCATAAGTCAGTTATTGTTAAATGGTGAATGCGTCAGACAAGGTGTTATATGCCTGTAATCTCAGGACTTGGGAGATAGAGGCAGGAGAATTAGGAGTTCTAGGCTAGTCTTAGCTACATAGAAAGTTCAAAGTCTTAGCTGTAAGAGACTCGGTAAGAGTAATAAGAAAGGTGGACAGGCAAGACATAACTAAGAAGTATCAGCCGGGCGTGGTGGTGCACGCCTTTAATCCTAGCACTTGGGAGGCAGAGGCAGTCGGATCTTTGTGAGTTCAAGGCCAGCCTGGTCTACAGAGTGAGCTCCAGGACAGTTAGGGCTACAGGGAGACCCTGTCTCGAAAAAAACAAAAATAAATAAATAAATAAATAAATAAATAAATAAATAAATAAATAAATGAAGTATCTTTCTGAAACTGAAAACTGGAAGACACTGGTGCTTCACCTTTCTTAACACCTCTCTCTCTCTCTCTTTCTCTCTCCCCTCTCTCCCTCCCTCCTTCCCTCCCTCCCTTCCTCCCTTCCTCCCTTCCTCTCTCCCTTCTCCCTCCTGTCTCTTGTTCTAGGATACAGGCCAGGCCAGGTCTGCAAATGAATAAATGCACTCAGAGCTCATTGTGTTATTATAGCTCTCTTGAACCAACTCCTTCCTTGCATTCAGATTAAAGCTCACTGTGAACCACTCCTAAAGGCAGCTCTGGGGTCACCCTTCTGTTCTCCTTTTCTCCCAGCTCCCCTGCACTGGGTCTAGATAAGGCTCCCACCGGATTAGCCAAATGATGGCAACTCCTGAGGTTTGGGGTTGAATTTAGGAGAAAAGATAATTTTCCACTGTGCCTTGGTCATAAGCTTCAGCCAGTGGATAAAGCATCATCAAAGAAGTCTTCCTTCTTATGAGGACCAATGTTCTCCAATGAAACCCCAAAATTCTCAGCAGCTATGTCACGACCATCTGACATTGTTGGAGATGACTGAGAGTTCTGATATTTTGTTGCCCAACTGGAAATCAAATCCAGCACTTTCTTTTTTTTAGTTTTTATTTTTTATGTGTATGAATGTAGGTTTGTGCACCTGTGTTGTGCAATGTCACGGAGGTCAGAAGAAGGTGTCGGATTCCCCTGGAACTGGAGTTAAAGATGGTTCTCAGCTGCCATGTGGATGCTGGGGATGGAACCTAGGTCCTCTGCAAGAGCATTTGGCGCTCTTAACTGCTAAGCCATCTCTCCAGCCCCAAATCCAGCACTTCCTAAATCATGCCCTTTATCAGCACCTTAGTAGTGGGCAAACTACCTTCCACTGGTCCATCTCTTCTTGTTCCTTCTGCCCTGCTGACCCTTCTACCTACTTCCATTTTTCAAACTGACGTGGCAGTTCGGTCCGCCTTGCTCTTTTGCCTCTGGTCTAATTTCCTGACATTCCCTGACACCCATTTTCTTATTCTATGGATTTGTGCAGCAAAGTAGCTGTGTCCCCCTTTTGTTTTACCCAAGAGCTGCCCCCTATGTCCTTCTCATTTGGAGACAGCCTTCCTGTGGAAATAAGGAATTAACACTGACAAGGACAACTGACCCAGTTACACGGGGGCATTCTAATTCATTCTGAGATCGTGAATACCAAAGATAATCCCAAGGATACGCCTGATGGGAAGAAACTGAGCATGGTAGAAGAAAGCCACATCAATTCTTCTTCTTTTAGAAGCCACAGAAATGGCCCCTCATGGCTATGACCATGAACCGAAATCCAGCCAGTTTGTAGAGCAAAGCAAACCTGGATTTTTTTTTTTTTTTTGGTGCATCTCCTGCCTTTTCGGTTTGTCCTGTGTGCCACTCATTAGCAAGTAACTGCTTTCTCCAGAGGCCTTCTTGTCCAGAAACAATTGTCCACTCAAGCTTGTCTACAATTTGACTCTATCTTTGGTCGTGGATCTCATGTTCACCACAGTCTGATCACCTGCAGCTCTGACTTGGGTCTCCAATGATCCCAAGCTTTAGGTTGAGGATATCTCTCAGCATTTTACAAGAAAGCAAAAAATCACTATTAAATACACTATGGTTGCCATATCAATGTAATACAATAAAAATAATTTGCCACTTTAAGATGAGATCTCTTCCTAAAATGAAATATCCCGAGTACAGGTGAGAAGGCAACACAATTGCTTTCAGAGATATCTGACATCAAAGGAGCATTTCTTCCAAATGTTCACAATACTACCAAAGTCAGGTTCAGCTCTTTAAATCAAAATGATTAAATTTTAAAACACCAAAAATAAAAATACAATGCCTAGTTTATAAGATTTTAATTAATGTTATCATCAATAAAACAATCAGAACTATACTAAGAAGTTTTGAGATTTATTATTTAAATACAACACCACCAGGAATGCTCCTATCCACTCAAAATTTAAAACATGATTTAATGAGAAAAAATATTCAAGAGCTACTACAGTAGTGCCCACTAGTATTTTAGACTAGTTACATTAATATCTACTTTTTCAGCATTCAAACTTATTCCTCTGTGGATGGTGCTCATGGTGGTGCACACCTTTAATCCCAGCACTTGAGAGGCAGAGGCAGGCAGATCTCTATGAGTTCAAGGCAAGCCTGGTATACAAAGCGAGTTCCAGGACAGCTGGGACTGCAGAGAGATCCTGTCTCAAAAATCCCCCACCCCCCAAAAAGAGTATATATAGTGAAGAGCTGGAACCAACCCAAATGCCCCTCAACTGACGAGTGGACAAAAAAACTGTGGTAGATCTACACAATGGAGTTCTATGCAGCAGTAAAGAAAGATGAAGTCATGAACTTTGCAGGTAAATGGATGGAAGTCAAAGCCATTATACTAAGTGAAGTAACACAATCCCAGAAAAACAAATGGGGAATGGTTTCCCTCATTTGTGGATGCTAACACCAAATCCCCAGTTGAAAGGCAAGCTGAGCAATGTTATTGTTATATTTTTTTTTATCTGAAGGCAACTGTGCTGTTATAATGTGAATCTCTTACTGGGCTCTATAATTAACTTACCACTTATTTTTAGACATTGTAATTACCATATATGGGTGGAAGGTATGTATTATATTTTAGAGTAATATAAAATTAAAGAGAAAAATATGAATTCTAAACATACTTTGGAATTAATATACAGTTTATTTTTGGAGGTCATAATTTGGTATATACGTGACTTTTATATAGGCATATTTTGGAGCAATACAAATGGGAGGGAACAACAACAACATAAGGACTGGGTCAAAGAACTGACAGTAATTCTGTAAATTCTGCCCAAAACAATAAAACTAGGCAGAGAAAAACTTTAAAAAGATTGAGAGAAAGCTGCAGGACATGTATGGCAGAATTCATGAACTGGGGTTGGGGGGCAGGGAAAGGGGAATATGTCTAAATTGGACTGAAAAATGATGTATAAAATACACAAAACATCAATAAAATTATTTTGTTTTTAAAAAAGAAAAGAATGGAAAATGAAACTCACACGATCTGAGTAGCAGCAGGCTTTTCTGGTACAGTGAAGAAAAAGTACTTCCCAGAATGTCAAGCCTGCTACCTGCCCATCAGCATCACTACAGAAGGGTGAATTAGTGTCAGGGAGCGAATGAGGAAAGAGGCAGTGAGAAATACCAGAGGAACATGGAGAAACAACTCCCTCAAACCAATATCAGCTTTGGTGCACAGATGACATCTATATAGCGTAAGACCTTAAAAAATGATTTCCTTTCTTTGATTCCAGGTTGTAACTGAGCAAAGAGCAGGGAGTTACATTCCCCGATGGAAATCACCTTCATATGTTATCCCAAAGACATTTAAAGCAGTCAGTCAGAAAACATTCCTCAAGGACTCAGAAACTGCACTGTGATGTATGGCTAAAGCAGTATCCATTTTATTTCCATCCTTCTATTACTACACCTTCTCAACACAACCAAATATATTCTGTTCCCAGGGCTCCCTCTTTCTGAATGCCTCATTGTTTAAAAAGCACTTCTATCCAAAGCCTTGCTCCTTGCTAACCAATTGCAAAGTTATGATCATGACTGCAAAAAAGAAATGAAGATAATACATTACTATTATCAGGAAAGGAAGGGCAAATATCTTCAGCTTCAGTTATTATCAAGTAGCAGTCATTAAAATAATGATAAAAGGTCCACTTGATGTATTTTAAATTACAGACAATAAAATTTATCAATGTATTTTAAATTACAGACAATAAAATTTATCAATGTCACCAATGTGCTATATCAAATAAATATTGCTGATAATGATTTAATAACTATATTTTACTCTTTGGAACAAATAAGGCAACATGTACCCAGAATCATAAGTGTTCTTGCTCATTGGCCCACTAATTACAAAATTATCCTTAAAATCTTACAAGCAAAAATAATAATACGTGTTATTGTTTTAAAGACTTATAACAAGAATGCATAAAAATGAATGTTTAAATATTTTTATTTTATTATTTTTATTTTATGTGTATGAGTGTATTGCCTGCATGTGGGCAGATGCACTCATATTGTGCAAGGTCCAAGGTGATCAAAAGAGGACGCTGGCTCCCTTGGAACTGGAGCTACAGATGGGTGGTGTCAGCTGCCATGTGGGTGCTGGGAATCAAACTTGGGTCCTCTGCAAGAGCAACCAGTGTTCTTAATCACTGGGCCATCTCTCCAGCCCCTAAAAACAAATATTTAAATAAAGGCTGGAGGGTCTACCCAAGAGGATATTGTGCAGCTATTAAAAAGTATAAATATGGCCAGGCATGGTAGCACATGCCTTTAATCCTAGCACTCGGGAGGCAGAGGCAGGTGGATCTCTGTGAATTCAAGGCCAGCCTGGTCTACAGAGTGAGTTCCAGTACAGCTGGGGCTACAGGGATACCCTGTCTCAAAAAAGACCAAAAAAAAAAAAGTATAAATATGAACACTGTAAAAACAAGGGATCCAGGAGCGGTAGGGACACTCCAGAAATCCCAATTTTTGAATGGCAGAGACAGAAGCTTGTGAGTTCCAGGCTAGCCTGAAAAACAAACAAATGAAATGCTAATCATTCAGCATTAAGTGAAAAACAAATTGTATGCTCAATATGATTATAACTGGAGAAGTAAACATGTGAGTTAGGACGAAGACTGGATGGAAAAAATATTTTAAATTTAATCAAATATGTGAAGAAAATAGGATCTCAGAGGATTCACTTAATTGCCATAGATATTAAGGTTGTCTTAAGAATATTTTTACAACTTTGTTTTAGAAAGTAAAGAAAATCATTATCCTTTGCAAACATCTGAGGTACGGTGTTAACCATACTTGATTCATTTCTGTGACCATTGAAGCCCAAGTCTAGCTCCTTAGAGCACTATCACATACTCTTTTTTAATATTTTATTTTATTTTATTCTTTGTATGTGTCTGAATGACTGTCTGCATGTAGTCTGTGCAACCCATGGCGTGCAACGCGCGCGGAGGTCAGAAAGAGGGTCTCTGGAGATCCCTGGAACTGGAGTTCTCCGGATTGGAGTTACAAGATGGTTCTTAGCCGACGTGTGGTGCTGGGATTGAAGCCTGGGTCCTCTGCAAGAGCAGCGGTGCGTGCCTTATCCCCGCAGAGCGATGTCTCAGCCCCCTATCACATAGGTCTTTTCTAAAAAGGTCAATCTTGCATCTTCTCGAATTCCCAGAAGTAGCAAAGTCTGCATCCCTTCCCGATGTAGAACGCAGAGGATTAGCTTCGAATACACGGCACCTGCTAATTCTGGAATCAGCAATATTTCCATCTGTCTGGAAGCCTGAAATGAAATCCTTTATTTATGTTTCCTAAGCAGATGAATTTCCTTTGCAAAATGAAATCGCTTCACAATTGTGACATTAAAGCACACATACACGACATCCGTGATCAATCCAGAATAAGGGGGCCCTGCTCATAGGCGCCATTGTGATGCAGTGCTGACTCAGAAAAGGATCTTACAGAGAATGACAAACCATCTGGGAGCACAGCTGAGTTCGTGGGAAAAACCTGCAACAGTTACTAGATATCACCCTTATTTCCACATCAGAATGTGAGACCGAATCCTCAGGGGTAACTCAAAGTTCAGAGTCCTTGTTTCACTTTCCCAGTCTGAGTTGTTAATGGTTGCGTGGTTTGAGATGGTATCATGTAACAGTTGGGAATTAAAGTTTCTTTATTTTTTTTTTTTTTTTTTTTTTTTTTTGGTCTTTTTGAGACAGGGTCTCCCTGTAGCTCCAGCTATCCTGGAACTCACTCTGTAGACCAGGCTGGCCTTGAACTCCCAAAGATCCGCCTGCCTCTGCCTCCCAAGTGCTAGGATTAAAGGCGTGTGCCACCACGCCTGGCTTAAAAGTTTCTTATGTGCATATGTTGGAGCAATACAAAGGGGAGGGAACAACAACAACAGAAAAACTGGGTCAAAGAACTGACTGATACAGTTAAATTCAGCCCAAAACAACAAGCCTCTGCAGTGAAAAACTTTGGAAAGACTGAGAGTAAGATGCAAGATGTATGGCAGAGGCATGAACTGGGGTGGGGGGGGCAGGGAGAGGGAAATGTGTTTAAATTGAACTGAAAGATAATGTATGAAATACACAAATCAATAAAAGTATTAATAATAATAATAATAATTTCCTTCACTGGAAGAACCATCTTGCAAGACCGCATGTAAAAAAAAAAGTTATTCAAAATGAAAAAAAAAGTTTCTTATGTGTAATAGTATTTAGAAAACTAGTGAAGTTGTTTCTGACACCATATCTAAAGTAGGATGGCCTAAGGAGAAGTGTGAGATGAGACAAGGCAGGGTTTGTCACCTGGAGTCATGAAGTATGCCAGACTGGCTTGAAACACACCTGAAGGAAGTATGCCAGACTGGCTTGAAACACACCTGAGAGGGATGGGGTCTTGATAAGGCCAGGAAGTGGATTGGAGTGTTTGTTACTCGGGTACAATGGCGACATCAGGATGGACTCCTGGAAGGGCAGTACTGAGGGCATAGGCCTGACCATCACTGCCCTGGTTCTCCTTGGCACTGTGAAGTGTTAAGACTATTTTCATGTATAAAACCTTCCAAGCAAGACCAGCATTCACATGGACAGTCAGTTAGCTGGGGCTACACCATCCCTCGGCAAGAAAACTTACTTGATTATGCTGGCTCACACTGAGATCCTCTTTCTTTGCATTCCAACTCCATTTGGCAATCCCACCACACGTCTGAATGCTTCATGTTTGCCTTATATGACCGTATTTTCCCACATATGATCTGGTTCCTTACCAACACTCTCAGTTGCTACAGAATATTATACCTTTACATGCTTTGTGAGCCTACTGTTATGATTTGGTAATCGAATGGCTCCCAAGGTCCACATATGAAGGCTTGGCCCACAGGGTGGCAGTGTGGAAGTCACAGTGGCCCTGTAGGAAGTGGGCCCTGTGCAAGGTCCTGGGATCACTGGGGGGTACACTCTTGATGGGGAATGTGGGACCTCAGATTTTCCTCTCTCCCCTGTCCCTTCTCCCTTCTCCTGTCTCTCTTCTCCCCTCCTTCCCCTTTGCCCTCTCTCCCAGCTTTTGGTTCAACCTGTTCCTCACAGGTTCCCACCATGATGTACCACTTTCATCAGAAGCCTCCCAATCTATCAAACAAAAAACATGTTTTTGCTTCATAGCTTCGAAAGTACCCATGCCAGATGTTTTGTCAGAATGACAGAATCCAGGGACTTGAATAGTGACACCTGTGTGGTGAATGAATAGTAAGAGTATATTGACTCATTTTCCTTCTAAGCTGTTTGGAAAATGTTATAATTTATCTTCTGAAAAATAACACACGAGTGTCACACATTAAAATATAAAACAAATCCTGCTGTGTTTCTATAACATTTGATAGTAAAGGGAAAACATCCTTAAAGTCACATACTGGAGGACACCCAGGTCATGAGTGGTCTTCAACTCAAGCTGATTTCTCTGAAGCCTCCTATTCCTTGTGTCCTTTCTCCATGACAAGCCAATTGCTAGAAATGATGGCAATGTTCTGCCTACAGTAGCCATGCTTTAATGGACACTTCTCAGGATGAAAGCCACGTTCCCCAAGCATGGCCCATGATAAAATCTGCTGGGCCTGGCTTCACCTTTTCCAGTCATTAGCATTCTTTTAGTTAGTATATAAAGTATTGAGTTTCATCATATTTTGTGCATACATATCTTTATACCTGGTTTTCATTTGCGGCCCTACTTGAAGAGTCTCTTCATCCTTCTCCTGGTCACCTCCTCCTCCCAAGTAGTCTCCCTTGTGACTTCATGCTAATGTATCACATTACCATCTCCTGTTCCCTCTTCCATACTCTCTTGTGGCCTCTTCCTCCATCTTTTGCCGTTCATATTCTACTTCTGTGTTTTCTTCTGCTCCTTCCTACCCTTCCCTCGTCTAGGATCTGACAGGAGACTCCCTTCAGTTAACCAATCTAAGACTTTAACTTTGGGTGGGAGCAGTTGAGAAGAGAATGGTTTGGTTCTCTTCCCCCATGCTCTTTAGGTTTGGAAGTAAGCCTGGGGTAATGACCTGTGTTGGCCCAGGAGCCAGGTGCCCACCTCGGACACAATCTCTGGCTGTAGATAATTTTGGTACTCCTTTTTAGTTTATTTGAGAAAAAAAAAAACTACAACAATGCTTATAAAGCACTTAGTATCACTCCTGGCCCAAATGACCCCAATAGAACCCAAATGGGGTTCCAAACACATTTTTTTTTACCTTTTCAGAATTTTAAAGAATTGACTTGTCAATATAAAAATCATGAACGTTCCCCCCAAAGGGAGATTTCTAACTTCCTAAAAAAGCAAAAGGGAGGTAGCATTGGTCTGCTACGCCTTCTATTCCTGTCTCCCGAAGCTCTGAAGGACTCTCTTATAACCCAATACTCCCTCCTTCAAACAGCAACCTGCCCACAGTTACATCCGACTTCCAGGCTCCTCAGAGGCCTGATTCTAGTGCAAACTGCAGGAGGTTCTCAAGAGTCACCCAGCTCTAGTGCCCTCATGACTTAGCCCATGTGTTCTAATACGTCTCATTCTCATTTTCCATCTCCTTCCCCATGATTCTGACCATCCCCTCTCAAATAAACTCCCTTCTACCCACATTCCACTCTAAGTGAACAGTCATGATCCTCTCTTCCAGGTCCAGAGGGCAAACACCCCTCTGCAAGTCCCCTAGACTCTACCATTACAGAAGGGCAACCACTGCCTGCAGCCCACTGGGTCCATCCAAATAACCTGCCTGGCACTGAAAGCAAACAAGGACAAATCCTTGCCTACTTAGAGCTGATAGTTTATCACTCCTAGGCAAGGGCTCTAAAATGTCAGGCTCTTCCAGAGGTAGAGAGGACCATGGCAAGACTGCCCTAGGCTGATTTTCCCCACCTGTTTCTAGTATTTACCCAGTCCACCATCCTAAGCATTTGCATTTCAAATGGATGAGAGTAGAGATTCCCTGGAGAGCAGCAGCTAGCTCGAAGCAGCCTGTATTTAGCACACTGGCACCACCCTACCCCTTATATCTTCTGAAGAGGCTGCTGAAATAGGAACAAAAAAAAAAGTGACATCTCACTAGCTCCGGAGACAAGGCAGTGAGATCCAGGAAATAGTCTAGAAGAAGAAGGGAGGCTATGAAATTGATATAAATACCTTTCCATGAGATTACAGCAATTTTTTAAATGTCAAGAATAGAACTGACTTCAGAGCACCATGAATTTTGACCACTGTCACTATTTTTAGTAGAATTAGAACTGAGGCTTTGATCAAAATTTTCTTCATGATTTACAGTCAATGAAAAGGCACTAGTTTAGTTGAGTTTAGTTCGAAGGATGCCAACCTTTGATTGCAAAGCCAATCCACTTTCCAAAAAGTTAAGCATCCATAAACCTGGGTTATATGAAAGTGATCACATGTTTCTTTAGATGCTTGTATATTTTAAGCATTTGGCAGCAAATAATTGAAATACATTCTAGCATAGTAGGTTTAAATGCATCTGACTAAGCCACAACTCCATGAAAAATACATTCCACCTGTCCATCCACTTTCCTCAGCAGTTTTGTCTCTTCTTCAATTCAGAAATAATATTAAAAAAAAAAACCCAAATAATAACAATGTAAAAGAAACTAGAAAGAATTCTAGGGCTTCTTTCTCTCATTCCTCCAATAAAAGTCTCATTACAATAAATACATCAACATCATGTAAAAGCAATTATAAGAGGCATAAAGCGTTTTAGTAATCCTCCATGTATTTGATTGCCTTATCCATCCTCCTCTTCCCAGAAGCTGGGTATCATACAGGCTCAGTAAATCCCAAAGATATGGAATCAGTTATAAGAACTTCTGCTGCATGCATTTGATTAGGAAGAAAAGGAATGTAAAGTGCGCATTTGGAAATTAAGGCCTGTAGCTAAACCAGGCATGGTGACACATACTTGTAATCCCAACACTTCAGAGGCTGAGGTAGGAGGATGACCACTGACTTTAAGGCCAGCCTGGGCTGAAAATAGTGAGTCCAAAGCCAGCCAGGGCTACATATTAGATTGCAGGTCAACCTGGGCTGCTTAGTGAAATCCTGTCTCCAAAACAAAATGGAGCAAGAAACAAGACAAATAGCTACAGCAGACAAATGCTCTGTAGTAAAGGTCTGAACTTCAGAGCTTCTGTACCAGTCAGTTCACTGAACAAACATCCATCAAGAGCTTGCTAGACGATGGGATCTGCCCTGTGCCCTTGAGATTCCTCCTGCCCATCAACAGTATATATCTAGGGAAACTGATCTCTGACTTTAGCTCAGACAACTACAGTGTTATATTTGTAGTGCTAGTAGCCGAGGAACTCTTTCCAAGTGTTTCCTCTCTTATGTCTTCTGTCCGTGTGACTGAGTGTGACAAGAGTGGCTGTGGGTGCAAAAGGAAGCAGGAGACCCCAAAAGGTGGAACAGGCTTTACTGGAAAACACAGAAGAGGCTAGCTTCCAGCCAGGGCAGGGGTTGGGAGGGATGAATAAGGTAGCTGGCAATGAAATCGCTGGCAGAGTTTTTAAGTGGGCTAGAGCAGAAGTTAATTGAGAGCTCATAATTCAGAAAGGGGGGTTGGAGGGATTGCCCACCAAGCAACTGCAGATTGTCTGCTGAAACTCCTTGAATCAGGGAAAAACTTTTTTTTTTCTTTTCTGCCATGCTCTGATGAGAAAGTCTCCCTGTCAGGGGTCTGGAATAACTGCTTTTTTTTTTTTTTCTTTTCCTCTATCAGACTTCTGATGCAGAGAGTAATAGCTTTTGGCTCCTGCCTAGGGTACAGGCCCAGGAAGAGGAAGTCTCTGCTTAAGTTATCTGTGTCTAGGGTCTGGGGTGGGGGTCAGGTTCTGTGAGCTCTGACAGTTTCAAAACCCCTCTAAGTTTTTTCTTAATTCTTTTTTTCTTTATTCTCCTTATCTTTCTTTTCTTCTTTTTGTTGCCTACGTTTGTTCAAACTCCTGGGCTCAAGCAATCTTACCTTAATTTCCTCAGTATCAGGGCCTGATTTCAAAACTCTCTCTTGCTCTGAAGGATAAAGCCTTTGAGGAAGATACAGTACCAGAATATGATTTCATCGGATGCCACAAGGCAAAAAATTCAAGTATGAATTTGCCAAACAAAGAAAAATTTCAGAAAGTTCAGATTTTACCTTTGGGAAAAAATGATATGACAAAATAAATATTTTCTTGAAAATTTCTCCTACCTACTAATATATGCGAGATTTGCTCTTGCAGCATTCATTCAAAACATATTTCTGTACTACTACCTCATTCACAAATACCGTATAGTAAATAATATATAATTACTGCATGAAGAGTGTTCACGAGCTCCCATTCCTCTGTCTGTCCTCATCTCTTCTCCCACTTCTTACATTAAAAGGATGATGGTTTGTGGAGAGAGAGCTGAATTCTAATTCATGATGAAGTGCTAAGAAAGGGGAAATGGAGTTAACTGGATCTTGGAGAATGTTCCAAGTATAGCTTGGAAGTACAGTTTCAAAACCTTTCCAAAGACCCGGCTGACTTCAAATTACTTTGACTATTAATTGGTGATTATTTGGGTTCTTTGGTTTGTATATCTGAATCACTCAAGGTTAACTCCTGTATTTGGGCTTGTTAAGGTACTCAGAGAAGTTGAACCTCAGAGCTGGGGTCCAAGTAACTTAAAACATATCCTCTCCTAGCCCCGGCCGAGGCGAACCCTGAGCAATCTCTGCATACAGGTTTTATACACTTAGAGCAGGGTAGGAATCAAATCCGGTCTCCTGCTTGACAGGCGGGGATACACAGTTGTGCTTGGGTCTGTGGGTGGCTTGGAGCCAGGGCCCTCAGGGTGGTTCTTCCTGGAATTATCCTGTTACCTGCTGACCTAGGGAGGGGTTGCTATTTGCTAACCTAGGGAGGGAAAAGGCTCCTGGGCCTTTTGGGGTTTGGGTAACTTTTAGCCTTATTGGATAATAGCAGAGTTACAGCTCATGGTTAGGTCAGCGCACCTGCCCCCACATACCAAAGGTTATCTTTAGACACAGTCTTGGGACAGGAACAGAACCAGGTTAGGGGAATTTTTCTTTTTGGGTTCATACCTGTTTCCCAAGCCTGGGATGTATCTGGTGGACTTCAGCCATGCTTAACCTTTGCCCAGAGTAGAAGTCTGGAATCAACGCTTATCTCTTCTGGCCCCTGATTCAAAGAGAAATTCCCCCAGGGAAGGATCTCAAGAAGACCTCAGGGATTGAAGAGTTTGGAGAAAAGGGGGGAAGTGCAGAAGGAAGAAGGCAGGAAGACCAGGCAGGCCCTGGAGACAATGGCAGGCAGGACGGGCCACAGAGAGGAGTCCCCAGGGCCACTCCAGCATGGTAAAAGGATTCCATACCATCTCAAGCAGTGCACAGTCCCTCCACGGTAGCCAGATGGAAACCCAGAACATGGAACTGAGGCGAGGAGGGCAAGGCCAGGACCTGCCTGCTCTGGGTCTGACAGCCCAGTTTCCTCAGGCCCAGCACTGCTGCTGAGGGACCTTCAGGAAATGCTCTGGCATCTCAGAGAGCCACACAGTAGCCACTAAGAAACCCTTTCTGCCCTCCTCTGTGAGCAATCATCACGGACTGAAGCAGCCTCACCCAGGACAGACAATAGAGGAAATCAGATTCCCCCAAATGCCTGATTTAAAAGCAATTCTAAAAGGAGCTTCAAAAGAAAAAACATTTTTTCTTCTGTAGATGTGAGCTATGGATTTTCGTTGTTCACACTGCCTAACTGGAAAAGTTGACAAAAGGCAGAAAGTTAAATTTCCTACAAGTACCCAAGTGCAAATTAGATCTGAAATACTTCTAGAATTAAAAGACTGAGAGAGAATATGCCTAACACCTTAGGTTAGGAAAATGCCCAGTGAAAGACAAAAGCACGGAAGAATCTATATTCTTCCACTCACCTGTTAAATATTTATTAAAATTTTACTATTCCAATTATAGCTCTAGATACCAGGTAACAGTTGAAAATAATACAGATAAGGTCCCTTTCTTCCATTTTTACCTGGAATCTTAAAAAGGTTCCATTTACATATCCCAAAATGCCACCCATACAATGCCATCTGCTGCATAAACTGTAAGGTTAGTTTAAGAAAAATAAAACATCCTACTCAGAGCTCTCCTCTGTGAACAAATTGGTGACACTTCTAGCTCAGAGATAAAGGTAGAAACAGCAGAAAGCCAAGATGATACTTAATAAGCTCACTTACTGCTCTGTTAAATACACAGGGCCAGAAAAAAAATAGTCAAGCCACTTATAAGAGAGAATATTGATGCTAAAATTCTATGCATGCATTGTATTTATAAAAATAGAATACCTGCTATGGTGTCAATATGCTCTCTAAAACTTATGTAAAAATTATTTGCCATTTTAACTGTTCTAGGAGGTGATTAGGAGATTAGGTCCTGGGGGCCCTTATCTTATGAAGAGACTAATGCTGCTATTCAGGAGGGGGTCTCTCTTCTCTCTCTCTCTCTCTCTCTCTCTCTCTCTCTCTCTCTCTCTCTCTCCCTCCTTCCCTCTAACCCTTTCTTCTCCCCTCTCCTTCCCTTTTTCTCCTTCCTTCCATCTCTCTCCCTCTGTTTCATACCCAGTCTATGATCCTCTGTTATAGCAGAAATGGAATAAGACAACATCTGCTAGGGACAGATCACGTATGCTGCTAAGGAGCACTGAGAAAAGTAAAATGCATGAGTCTCTGCTCTTAGGGCTAACATCCCACCTTGTGAGCCAAGATACCCTTATAAGTCACATACTTACCCCATAGAACACACTGCAGCAGCTGCCAAGTACCCATAGAGTTGGGAACTCACTAAGTGAACTATGTGTCTGGGGTCTACTGCAGGATCTTCTGCTATGACACGCTCAACATGGTTTCTCTTTCCTTCAACCATGGCCTTCCTCCTCTGCTTTCTATTTTAGTCACTAGGGCCACCACTCCTCCAAGCAGCCCTACCAAAATTTCTATTTTCCCATGTGTTTCCTATCCAGGTGGTCTCCTATATTGGTCACTTGTGAGGAAGAACTGTTTCTTAAATCTAGCATTTTTTGGTAGTTCATTCTTCTGCCACTCTAACTTCAAGTCGTTATCATCCATTTGGATTAGTCCATCAGACTTCACCTTTATCTTCTTCTTTCCATACCCAAGATCATCCTTCATGCCGCCACACAGGAATGATCTACATTTATTTTCTGTCTGCTACACAGCAATTTCCTCTGAGTTGATACATTCTTCAAGACTTGGGATGCTCTAAAGGGAGGTGAAACATTCCATCCTACAAGAAGCTTCCTAGAATTCAGTAATAAACAACTCAAAAGCTTCAGGAAGTACCTAAAACTGAGTAGACTCAGTAAAGCCCCTCTATGCCCAGGGTTATATAAGCAGCAAGGACTGCCAAGGGACACTCTCAGACAATCTGAGCTTCCTGGAAGAGTTTCAAACCAACTGAGCTGTCTGAAAGAGATACTCTCACTTTGCATCACTTTGCAACCATTGCTTTCTCCACACCAGCAAAACCAGCATCATGGTGCCAACACCTGCCTCTGGCTCAAGTGGTAGCAGGATTCTTTTGAATCATGGCTGTGGCAGTTTCTAGATGTCAACATGGTTCTCTATAATCCACTCCCCTCTCTTGTCTGCCTATGAATTCTTGAAATGTAATGACAAACACAATACTCTCTGAAGATTCTCTGAATAGTAACAAGAACAGGAAGGCTGAGGAAGGCAGCAAAATCTTGGAGGAAAAGCCGAGCAGGGTGTTCCTTGCAAAGCCATCCAGAAGAAGATTCACAACACAAATCTTCAATCTAGACAGCTAACATGATAGAAACTGCCACCCTTGTGCCTAAAGGTACAGGAGAAAGATTCTCTGCAGACAGAGAATAGTGGAAAAATACTAAAGGATAAAAACAGAGGAAGGAAACCCCTGAGAGAGGGGAAGTGGAAGAAAAATGTGCTTAAAAAAGTAGAATTGTACACAACTGTGATTAATGCAACAACACCCTAGAGTAGGCAGAGGCTTCTAAAGAGAGATTCATACTGCAAACTAGACTTACACAATTTTTTTTTTCAGAAAATCGAAACGTAGCAAACATGGCTCATCTCATTTCATAAGACCAGCGAACACCAAAACCCGAGTAAAAGCATTACAAATTTTACCATAATAATACTCTGGGAAAAAAAAGAAACTGAGGCTCCATTATGACTATGCATCCCTGAAACAAAATCCCGGACCATATACAAATGATGTTAGCTAAAGAAAGCCCTCCAAGGAACTGTTCATGGATACATTTGTAGTGGCTTTATTTTATAGAAGGAAAATTATAATCTGAGCAACAAATCTAGTTTTTCAAGTTGTCTCCAGCCTAAGAGTATGTTTTACCTTTGCAAAGTTCTTGGGAAAAAACAAAGAAACAGGAAGAAGGAATAATGACTACATGTAGCCCACAGAGCCTCACATGTGTACTGTCTGGCCTTTATACAAAAAGTATGTTGTTCCTGTTAGAGTAACAAGTCTGTGGCAGGACATTTATGGTTCTATTATCAGGAAGACTCCACCAATAACTAAGACCTTGGCCAGCCATTGCATCCTCCTTCATTCCGTTTTTGTCCCCTACTCATAGATTCATTTGCTCAGTGTTCACTGTAAGGTTCAACTGTATAACACTCAGCATATTCCATTATGCCTGCACTGTAATGATGAACAAGACAAGAGGTTAGACTCCCAAGTCCCACAGGTTTACAACAAATATTGAAATGTTTGCTCAGTGATTATCCCCGTCATCGGAGCAGTCTTAGCAGTGTTGTATGAGTGACAATCATGAGGTAAGCTTGAAGAGCCTGGTCCATCTTCTTGCACTGTGGCTGTCCCTCTGCTCTGCACTAGCTGCTGTGCTTCTCTGGATTTGAGACTTCTCTGTGTTAGAATATAAGGGTATGACAACATGCTTCAAGACAAAGATAGTTCAAAAGCATTATGGATGGAATATAGAAGCAAATAAGCTATTTTTTTAATTTTCAATTAATTAATTATTTTTTATCTTTTTTTTTTTTATGTGAATGAATGTACTGTCTGCATGCAGTTCTGTGCACCCATGTGGTGCAATGCCACAGAGGTCAGAAGAGGGCATCAGATTCCCTTGGAACTGGAGTTCTCCTGGAATTGGAGTTACAGACGGTTCTCGGCCACCGTGTGGGTGCTGGGGATCAAACCCGGGTCCTCTGCAAGAGCAGTTGGTGTTCTTAACTGTTAGACCATCTCTCCAGCCCCTTATTTATTATTCTTCATGTGTATGAGTGTACTGCCTGCATGCAGGTCTGTGTACCTGTGTGGTGCAATGCGCGGAGGTCAGAAGAGGGTGTTGGATTCCCCTGGAACTGGAGTTAAAGACGGTTCTTAGCCGCCATGTGGGTGCTGGGAATTGAACCCAGATCCTCTGCAAGAGCAGTCGGTGCTCTTAACCACTGAGCCATCTATCCAGCCCTGCAAATAAGCTATTACTATGACCATGTAGCTTCCTTAATTCACAATGTTTTTGAATTGTTAGTTTCTCAAACTGAATAAAAACTAAAACAACTGAACATTAATGAAGATAATGCCTAAGAGGTTTTATTAATGCATCCAAAATAACTCCCTATTTTAAAGTTAATGTAAAAATCTGCAAATCTGAATGATATGCATCTTAATGTGTTAAAAGGCATTGGTCAACATTTGCTTAGCCACTAACAATTATTTGATTTTTAAATTCAGAGGATATAAAAAGAGACTATAAAAAGAAGTCAAGGATAGTATTAATATTAGTAAAAGAAATAAACTGTTGGGCTGGAGAGATAGCCTAGCAGTTAAGAGCACCGACTGCTCTTGCAGAGGACCCAGGTTTGATCCCCAGCACCCACATGGTGGCTGAGAACCGTCTGTAACTCCAATTCCAGGAGAACTCCAGTTCCAGGGGAATCTGGCATCCTCTTCTGACCTCCGCGGCATTGCACAACACGGGTGCACAGACCTACATGCAGTACATTCATACACATACAAAAATAAATAAAAATTTTAAAAAAAGAAATAAACTGTCATTCAGCAAAATGCAAATGATGGTATTTTTCAGGGTAATGTGCTTGGAATCTATTTAATGAAATATAAAAGGCTTGGTGGGGGGAAAGACAGGCCAGAAGGACCATCTATGTAAAAACATTTGATAAGATAATCATGTTTATAAGGCAACATGGTAGCCAAAGTAATCAGAATAATTTGCACTTGAAGGAAAAATGTTACCAGAAGGAAGAGACAAGAATAACAGCACATTCCATGCAAGGTTCAGTTTACTAGAGTGGACAAGGTGAGATCAGCCAAAGAGGGCCAAATACAAAACCCAAGAATGTTCCCAAAGGGAAAGGAATTCCAACTAGCTAAAGATCTAAGGACTGTATGGTATGGCTCATAAAAGTATTTATATTAAGACCTTAAAAGCCAGTGGGTTTCCATATGGTAGGACGGCCTGGCGACATGCTATAAACTAAAATAGTATTTATCTTTAAAATATACCAATAACACTCTAACAGATTTTATTACAGTGGAGTCATTTGTGACAGTAAAATCAGGCTGGAAAAGAAACAACCTACATTGTATGTAAATGTTGAAGGTTTGATTCCTGTCATTACCTCTACCTCTAAATAGTAAAAACAAGCTGGGCATGGTGGCGCACGCTTTTAATCCCAGCACTTGGGAGGCAGAGGCAGGTGGATCTCTGTGAGTTCAAGTCCAGTCTGGTTTACAGAGTGAGTCCCAGGCCAGCTGGGATAAGGGAGACCTCGTTGTCTCAAAAAAAAAAAAAAAAAAAAAAAAAAAAGGAAAAAACAAGATGCTAGGAACGAAAGGGTTATGGAGGCGGGGTGGGGAGGGTTGGGGGGATGGGGGGATGGGATTTAAACTGAGGCATCTATATAGTCACCCCCTTTAAACATAAATATATTCTCCCTCATGTGTCTAGACCCAACCACACTCTGACATATACATGATTAAGTTTTCTAAGTGAATACACTGATTAAATTAATACAAAACTGATACTACAAAAAGGCACTTCCCATTGTGCTTTGTGTCCTACGGCTGTACCCTCACCCCGTTTTCCTCTTTCTGTGTGTCCTCTTTCATTTTTTTCCATTAAAAAATCAGTAATAGGCTAGAGATGTAACTCAGGGGTATAGTACATGCTTAGCATATATGAACCCATAGATTCCATCTCCAGCACCACCAGGGAAAAAATGATCAATAATTCCAGGAGTTAGAGCTTAAAATGTGAATAAATAGTGCTTTTTAAAAGATGGATTACAAAGATGAATGACGAAGAGAGAATGTGCATCTGGGATTATCTAAACTAATTAAGCATCAATTCTAATACACTATGAAATATTTTACACACGCAAATATACTTTCTCTGAAATTGTTATCTAGAGAAGAGACTCCAAATATGCTTTTTAAAAATATTTATGGTAGGATTTTATACTATGCATTTATCATGTACCTACCTTAAGCAGCCTGAGACTCACCAGGTACAAGAATAAAACATTCCAAAGAACCTCTGGTACACAGCATGACCCTAAATTCTTATTTCCTCAGAGCTGTGTGTTATATTAATCATGTGTAAATTAGCTAAGATGACAGAAGATACTTGGACTTGATGGCCCAAGAAAGTTATTTTCACATGGAAATAACTTACAGATGAAAATAAAGATTCATATTTACTTTAAAAATTACTACATTTAGGATGTAAGGAGTAAAAAAAAAAACCTGTAGACTTTAAAAATATACACCCAAATCCCTGCCTGCCCACACCATCACAGAATCACTAGCTTTAGTCCTGCAGCCAGCATACCAGCCCAGCCTGGAGACTGCCCCAGACCCTTGCCCGCTAATGCTATCTCCATACTCCCAGGCCTAGGATGGGTTTCACATCTGGCTCACCAGCCCAGCCTGTGAGTTCTCCAGACCCTGTCCTCTCATGCCATCCCCACATGCCTGGGCCTGACTGCAGTCGTGAATCTTGTACAACAGCCCAGCTATGTGAGTGCCCCAGATCTCCGCCCATACAAGTAGTCCCTGAACGCCCAGGCTTAGCTCAGGTAGCACAGCTAGCATCCTAGGTAGACTCAGCTGAAAGTCACATTTGTTACCACTAAATTGGAATAATCTCCATCCTTCTAACCCTAAATCAATACCAAATATTCGAAGGATTGACCAACCAACTCTACACACCTGATCAGAAGTCAACAAAGACTGGTAAACATCAAAAAAAGAACAAAACTTCCGTTAAAGAGAGGTGGGCTAGAATCTCAGACACACAAGCAACAAAAGAAGCCCATGTGTCCAGGTCACATTTCAAAAGACACAAGTAATCCCCACCCCAAATCCAGGAGCTCTATAGAAATGTTCTACAATGAGACTGCAGAACAATGAATTTTAAAAGAACAATATTAAACATAATCAAAGAATACAGGAGTTTAAAGAATATGAAACACCTTAATGAACTTAAAGGGGATAGGAATAAGTTCCTGACTCAAGTCCAAGAAGACACAAAAATACTGCTTGAATAAAATTATGAAGACAATTTGAGATTTGAAAAGTGAATTCAGTAAAGAGATAGGCATACTAAAGAAAACTCAAGTTGAAATGAAAATGGAATTGGAAAAGCTCAATAACCTAGTTAGAAAACTCAGGGGAAATTCTACAAATAGAATGGATGAAGTAGAACATAAGATAACAGAACTTAAAGTAGAGGAAATGGACCACTCAATCAAAGATTAACATTTTTTTAAAGACATGGAAAGGAACTTTGAGTCAATATGAAAAGACCAAATCTAAGGCCGGGTGTGCATTAATTCTAGCACTTGGGAGGCAGAGGCAGGTGGATCTTTGTGAGTTCAAGGCCAGTCTGGTCTACATAGTGAGTTCCAAGACAGCAGGAGCTACAGGGAGACCCTGTCTCAAAAAGACCAAAAAAAAAAAAAA
>VZQC01009853.1:1266300-1314707 GCA_009823505.1 Rhizomys pruinosus
TTAACAAAATCAGAGATAAGCAGGGAAAAGCAACAGACAAGAGAAATTCAGAATGCTATGAGGGGAGAATTTAAAAACCTATCTCCATTAAGTTGTAAAACCTAAGAGATATGGATGATTCTAGATTCATGCAAATCACCAAAGTTAAACCAAAAAACAGCAACAACTTAAATAGACCCTAACAAATGAGATATTGAAACAGTAGGAAAAAAAGACTTCACTCTAAAAAACCCCATGGCCAGATGAGTTCACAGCCGAATTCTAACAGAAATTAAAAAGAACCACAACAATCTTCTAAACTGTATGTATCATATATTATATATATATATATATTATATACATATATATATATATACCATACACACACACAGCACCACACACACACACACACACACACCACAGAGCACTCCAAACTCCTTTTACTAAGCAAGTATCACTCTAATACAAAGACAACAAGAAGAAAAACTACAAACCAATATCCCTGATGAACATAATTCTTGCAAACAGAATAAAGCACATTTATTTATTTTTTTTTTTTTGAAGTGGTATGCAGTGCGTGGCACTCTTTTTTTTTTTTTTAATTTTTTTTTTTTTTTTTATTTCCGTATGTGTATGAATGTATTGTTTGCATGCAAGTCTGTGCACCCGTGACGTGCAATGCCGCGGAGGTCAGAAGAGGGCGTCGGACTCCCCTGGAACTGGAGTTCTCCTGGAATTGGAGTTTCAGACGGCTCTCGGCCGCCATGTGGGTGCTGGGGATCGAACCCGGGTCCTCTGCAAGAGCGGTCGGCGCTCTTAACCGCTAGGCCATCGCTCCAGCCCTACAAGCACATTTTAAAAGATCATCCACCATGGTCAAGGCGACTTGATCCAGAGATGAAAGGATGGGTCAACATATATACATAAGTTGGTAAATGTAATAAATCATATAATTATGGTCTTAAAGACATAACCTATATGATCATCTTAGTAGATACAGACAGGACTTTTACAGAGTCCATCATGCCTTCATAATAAAATCCTAGAGAGAATAGGACTGGAGGGAACACACCTCAACATGATAAAGGCCATCCATGACAATCCAATGGCCAACATTATTCTAAATGGAGAAAAACTAATTTATCTGCTCTTTCATTTTTTACTTTTAAGTAGATGTGCTTTCAAAGGATATATGTTAGACTCCCTTTTCTTCTTTCATCTTTCTATCATTGCAGCAATTCATCGGTGTTTTTAACTTCCACTTATAAAATGATTCTTATGACTTTAACTCAGGTCCAGGGTTGTATTTCTGAAGAGCATATTAGGATCAGTTCCTGTCCTTTGCAGAACATTGCTTTACAAACTATGTTCTTCATTATCTTCAGCTGAATTTTCACTTTCAACTATTCCATGTTTGCTGTTGGACATGCTATTTTCCCTGCGCACTAGACCTGAAATGGATTGTCTTTAATGTCTGATTGTCTTTCGCTGCTTCCCTTAGCATTTACATTTGTTTATTTATTGATTTCTTATTTACTTCTTTGTGGGACAGGCATTGTGGAGGCCCTGCAAATAGAAGGCCATAGGGCTAGTTTATGTTTGGGTCACATGGTGCTTGTCTGGACATACAGCATGGGCCAAGATGGCTAAGGCTAGACATCCAGAGGACAGCGAATCAGCATAAAAATGGCTAACATTGGAAGTCTGGGGACCCAAAAAGTAAACAGTGATTTAATCTGCTATATGTTTTTGGCAGAGTGACACTTTTGTGATTCTGTACAAATATGGCCTTGAAGTCAGAGACCTGAGCCTCCTCATTTGATAGTCTGCCTGTCTGCCTGTTGAGTCTGTATGCAACCTCCATGAGGCTTATGTGCCTATGTGCCTGCCTGTGTGTGTCTACTTGTGCCTACCTAGCAGCTTCTTTGGCTTCTTGAAATCTCTTCACCCTCCCAGCCTCCTATCACCCTCCTTTTCAGAGCTCATACGTCACCAGAGATTGGAGGACAACTTGCAGGAGTCTGTTCACTCCTTCTACTGTGTGGATCCTTGGGAGAATATGCCCATGGAGAGAGGCCTGATTTGGGCCTACAGAGAAGGCTCAGCAGTTCAGAGTACTGGCTGCTCTTGCAGATTCCCAAGAATCTGTTAGTTGGCAGCTAACAACCATCTATACTCCAGTGCCAGGGGAATCTGACACCCTCTTCTGATCTCCATAGGAATTAAACACAGGTGCACTTACACACATACAGGCAATACACTCATACACATAAAATAGAAATTTTTTATGTGTATGAGTGTACTGTCTGCATGTAGGTTGGTGCACCCATGTCGTGCAATGCCTCAGAGGTCAGAAGAGGGCGTCAGATTCCCTTGGAACTGGAGTTAAAGATGGTTCTTAGTCGCCATGTGGGTGCTGGGAATTGAACCCAGGTCCTCTGCAAGAACAGTCAGCGCTCTTAACCACTAAGCCATCTCTCCAGCCCCAGAAATATTTTTTGAAAGGCCTGTTTTCTCATAACTGCTAAGAGTCAGAAACCAAATGCTTATCAAATGATAAATGGATAAATAAAATGGACTGTTTCTGCATAAAAGGAATTAATCATATTTCAGTTGTCAATGAAAATAAATCTCTAAGTATTAAGCTAAGTAAAAAAGCCAGAAACAAAAATCCACACACACTATGGTTCTAGGTACACAGCATGCTGGAAAAGCCAAAGACAAAAATAAGATCAGTGGTTGTCCGGGCTGTCAATGGGAAAGACAATAACTACAAACTGGAACAGATAACTGTCTGAAATGAAAGAAATGTACTATTTATACAACTGAGAGTATCTGCCGAAACTCAAATTTTACATAAAAAATGCTAAATTTTACTTTATATGTACATCAAAAATGTGACAAAGAAAATCAAGCCTTGTTTCAGCATCCAGGAAAAATAAGACTTATTTTTATGAAGCCAATCCTTGATAATTTCTATATTTAGTCACTTTTATGTTGAAAAAAATACATTGGTAAATATTTTGTATAATATTATAATATAAAGGTTAAGCCTAGCTCTACCTAGCTCCAAAACCTTAGACATGAGCATATGATGTAACCACAGGAACCAGAAAATGGAAACAAACCATGGGAGGAGAAAGGAAAAGGAGAACACAGGCATTCAAGCTGGGAAGGGGGAAGTAGGAGGTACCTTAACTGGAAAGGAGGAAGGGAGGGCTATTCAGGGAGAGAGAGAGGAAAGAGAAATAATGCTTATGTGGTGTAAAAAGCCAAATGGAAATGCAGTATTTAATAAGCTTACTGAAAATATACATATATTATAAATGTGAATGGATGTGTGTAGCTGAAGGCTATATATCAAAAATCACAGTGCCAGGCAAAGGGAACCTCCCTTCAAGTTGCAGGTCAGAGTAGTCTAAGAGACCCCCAAAATAACATGGGCTCTTGCCATAGCCCTTGATTGTCTCCCAAAGCTTGAAGGTAAAAACTTATCGCTGAAGACACCATATACTTTAAGACATAGGACTTGGAGCAATTGAGCTGGAACTGGTCTGGAAGTTTCTTCCTCCCTGAAGACTAACTCTCATAGCATCAGAAGATACTATGCAAGCTGTCAAGGGACAAAAACTAATCAATGGTCCTACCAAGCTGCAAAGCCTACAAATCACAACGATAACCGGCCCTTCAAATTATCTCTACTTGTGCAATACTGACACTTTTATCTTGGGGGTAATTAACAACTGTTTAATTAGACTTAAGACCCACTCAATGGGAGAGAATTCATGTATGTTACTGCAAATATAGCCAGGTATACATGGCTGGAGAGATCATAAACCCCAAAGAAGAACCTATGTCTGTCATTTCCCCAGATCAAAGTAATTTCTTACCATATTCTAAATACATTCTAAATATCCTTAATTTACAGACAAGTGTATTCATCACTGATCAAAGAAACTTCTCTTTGCAACAGATGGAGACTACTACAAAGATCCACAACTGGTCAAACACAGAGTAAAAGCGGCTGTAAGTTTCCCGGTCCTAAATGATACATCTACAACAGTACAACCTCTACACCTAAGGCCAAGAGAACATCACAGAAGAGGGGGATGAAAAGAATGTAAGACGCAAAGGGACAAGACACCTGATAGTGGCTAACACACTCTAGACATGACAGGGAAGCTGCACCAATGAAATCTCCATAGCATGGTAGTCTACCAAGATCTACATAATGACAAAACCAGTTGATGAGCCAAAGTTGATGGGGGAAATTTCACAGGGTCCCACCTCAATTTGAAGAGCTACAAATAACCTGATAGGTTATCTAAACCCCACGTGGCCAATGCTAAACACAGATACACAGGAGCGCCACTAAATGAACTCAGTGCATTAACTTTATATGTATATGGACATATATTGAAGAAAATGTAATGAAAAAACTTGAGAAGATTGTCTTTGGCTTAACACAATTGTTAATTTTGTCAACTTCATTGGATTAGGAAACAGGTAAGGAATTGATGAGGCACATCTTCGTGTATGTCTATGAGAGTTTTCCCAGAAAAGATTAACAGACAACCCATCCTGAGTTGTGTATGGCCCCAACTCATGGACTGGGGTCTTGATCTACAAGCAGTTGGCAGATGATTTTAGTCGTCTTCCCCTTTTCTTCACTCGAGAATCCTGATGGCATCTTAAATTTTTGTTCCAGTAATGCTGACTTTGAATACAGGATCTGATGGTACAGGCAGTGTGATGGATGCTGCTGCCGACTGTAAATTTCACTGTGTCTGATTTTTTTCCCCTATTGAATGAGTAAAAAAAAAAAAAAAAACCCAAAATCCTTTAGAAATCAAATTTGCTATCATGTTTTATGGAAAGAGGGGCCTTGAGGAGCTCGCTGCCATCTGGAGTTGTAGTTTAGCATGAAAGGTGCTCAGCCCGGTGCCCTCTGTAGAGGATCCTTACTGCCTTAGCAGTGAAACTGTTTTCTCCAAAAGACCCAGAATTGACATTTAAGCTGTATTTATTTAGACTCATATTTTGAACATGCCACTTCCTTAAGCTGTTACTGCCTGTACTACAGAGTCCTGGACAACATCTGTAGAAACAAAGCAAGCAAATGAGGAAGTGGTGGAGAAGCAGCATCCCTTCTCTCTGATCCTCACCTGCCCAGATGTGAACAGGCTCCCTCTGCCACTGCTGTGAACCACGCTTGCCTCCACGATCTACGCACAGATGGACTCTCAACAAACCTCTTCTCTCTCAAGTTGCTTCTTGGTGGGTATTTGGTCATTTGGTAAGCTGATTTTGAAGATGGGTTACCAGCAAGGCTGCTGGGATGCTATGGGAATGGTCCCTTCATTCTCACCACTGGTTCCTGTCCAACTAACTGATCTTGAACAAATCTAACTCTGGCCTCAGATTTTCCTTTTGTAAAATGAAAAGATTATAATTCATAATCACATGTGTCTAAATTCATTTCAGCGATAAGACCCAAAGTGAATATAATACTGTGTGCCCGATTCCCCAGCAGCCTCAAAGTTTCCCAAAGGTAAAGTCTTTGAAATTAATGGGAGTTATTGCCTCTTCCGTAGAAATTGTGCTGCAGAAGATATGACTCATGGGGGCCAGTAGACCTAACTCTACTTTGATTCAAAATTTATTTCTTGTTCCCTTGACTCTAGGAACAGTCTTCAATAAGCTAGAAAGTAGCGTCCTTTTATACAACAGAAGGAAATCAGCACTCAGAAGGATTCAAAGAAAAAGAAAAGGAAGGGGAAGGCTTTATGTTTGTAACAAAATAGAGGATTTTAGGACTAGTGCCCTTAAGATGATAGCGCTAATATTACTACTGCTTGGAACCTCATCGCAGCTGCCGAGGAGAGACACCACAAGGACAGAGACATCAACTTTCCCATTTAAGTCGGCACAGATGAATCGTGAGGGTCAGCCCTTAAATACATCATGCCCCCTTACCTTTTCCATGCCCGAGTCTTCTCCAGCATCCATCATTTTTATTTCCTTTGTTATTTATAACAAAAGAAAAAGAGGAAGTAAAAAGATATTCAAGAAAAAATATCCAAAGTTGCACTTGTAATCGTATTCTGCTCAGTCCCCAGATGGCTTTGCCACTCCCAGGTTGGCTTCATGAGTGTGTGACTTGTGCCCAAGGTCACAACCTCAGAAGAGCTTTGAGCTTGGCTTCATGCTTTGCTGTCACAGACTTGAAATGGTTCCTAATTTCTAAGCAGGAGATTCGGAATTTTCATTTTGCTTTGTCCCCAGCGAATTACACAAGCAGTCTTGTCCACTGCCTCTCAAGATACCTTTTCTAACTATCAGAAATCTCCACCTAAACATCCCTACGTCAAGAAAAAAAAAAAAAATTGCCCTGCATAAGAAGGCTCTATCCACAGCATTCTTGATGCTTAGACAACAGTGGAAAGCTAGCCCCGCCCTACAGCCTAGGCTACCCACATCCACATTATCCGTTCTCCAGCAAGTGCTCAACACTATTCATCATCTGATACTTCTTCGCAGTCCTCTGTCATCTTCATTCTCAATAACAGCGGTGTCACCGTCTTCCTGTGTGCCATCACGTTCCTCTCCACCTGTCCAAAGCAGGAACTGGGTAGTCAGTCATCCATAAGCTTTCTCCACGTATATTTATTTCCGCGTGCTGTCATCTTACCAGGTCGGGATCTGTTCTGATTTGCTCATCCTCTTTGCACTTCTTTCATTGATAAACTCCAATTTCTCCCCTTGGTCTACCTGATTGTGATAGTTAATATTATCAGGCTGAAGTGATCTAGCAACACTGAGGACAAAAGCTCTGACCACAACTGTGAGGGATTATCTAGACTAGGTTAGCCCCTGGCCAGCCCTGTGTGGAATTACCTTGGTTAAGTGAATTGAGGTGGGAAGTCCCACTCTAAAAATAGGCGGCACCGTTCTCTGGGTTTGGGTCTAGACTGCATAAAAAGGAGAAAACTGGCTGAATAGCAGCTTTCATCCCCTCTGCTTCCTCACAGCAGATGCAATGCCAACAACTGGCTCACACTCTTGCTGCCATGACTTCTCCACCATGCTAGACCATAGCCTCCAATTGTGAGTTCAAATAAACCTTTCTCCTTATTAAATTACTTTTGTCACAGCAGCAGGAAAAGTAACTAATACACTTATCAGCTTCCTGATTAGTCTGAATGTTTCCAACCTACATTTTTTTCTTGATCTCTAAGTCCATTTGCATTCTATTAGCCATAAGACTTTATAATAAAAATCTGATCATGTCCTATAAAACAGTAAAATTTTGTTTGTTCTTTTTGAGACAGGGTCTCCCCATAGCCCCAGCTGGCTGGAACTCACTCTGTAGACCAGGCTGGCCTTGAACTCACAGAGATCTGCCTGCCTCTGCCTCCCAAGTGCTGGGATTAAAGGCATGCACAAAACAGTAGATTTTTTTTAATGCCACCAACTTATCTTACTCCCATATGCATGCCCTTTGGCAATGTAGTTTTAGCAATCTATCCTTAACATGCGGAGTCTATTTTCTTTCCCCCTGGATGCTGAGCCACCCTTGCACCTTGCTCTGACCAATAAAATGTGGTAGGAGTAAGATGTGGGTGCAGAGGCTCCAAATTCCAGACTTCAGAGATGTGAATTCTACACCTTCTCTCTGGTGTCCCCTTCCCTCCTCGCCCTTCTTTGCGTTTCTCTGTAGCCTTTCTTGATGCCCTGAAGATAGAGGCTCGGACTACAGCCGGTACCCAAATCCAAACATGAGCTTCCTACTCAGTTCCCCTACAATCCCATCACCACTTATTTCACAGTATCTCTAATTTGTCCTTTTACCTCAATTCATGTCTAGGTTCACAACTGAATTACAGAAGTAATTCCTTGGCTCTGTTTGGTTCCAGGCCCCAGTCACGTTCTCTGTAAATATTTTAAGTATAAATTTAGATTCGTCCTATCAAACTTTATTTTTCCTTTACAAAAGAAGTCTATGATGAGTTCATTCCATTTCATCAAGATAATACACTCTATCTCATTTTCAAGGTAATAATTCTTCCCCTCAAACTTACCCAAACTTATTTTCCAAGATTCATTTATACAAGCTCTTCACCACACTAGTACAGCTTAGAAAGCTTAGTCATATCTCTCCCGCCTTTAAAGTCACAAACACTCCTTCATCTATGCTTTGTTCTCTACTAATCCATCGTCCTGGGACCAACTCAAGTCCTATCTCCTTGAACTCCCTGGACCTTAAGTTAGAAACATAATGCTGATCCTCACTCTGCCCCAAGTAGATGGCTGAGACCAGATGCATGACTTCAGTTTCTGTGTGTTCTCTAAGGGGCCAAACCTTCCAGCTGTAACATCTGAAAGCTCGATCATTCTTCCAGTCAGTAGACTAAATAAGCCTTTTCTTCCTGGGCTTGACCCCTTCCACCCCAGTTAAGCACTTGAATTCTAAATGTTTCCTTTGTGGTCACTTTCTTTCCTTTTCTAACCATTTAGTATACAGTTTTTTGGAGGGTGGGCACCATGCCAAATCTTGATCAGGTAAACTTATGACACTTGGCACTTAATTAGCAGTCTAACATGAAATAGTTAATTAGATGTAAGTATCATAGAGCCTGCTCAGCTTATAGGATGAGGTCCGTGTTTGGTTTTAGTTCCATATAAGTATAAGACTACATGTTCTAATTATGTCTCAGAGAAAAGGAACAGAAATAGAGATACCATAATGACTCATTATGGTTGGTCTTAAAAAGAAAGTGGCATATCTGTTTTCCTTGAATCTTCAGATGTACAGCCGCTGCTATTATTTCCAATGCTGTGGCATTTGTCCAATACTTCAAAAAATATACTCATCACTGGGGGAGAAAGGTGAATTAGTTCCATTGTGATAAAGGGCACAGCACAAATACATTGAGACTCCTATAAAAAAAGACTCTTACTGAACACGAACAGCAATTTAATCAAAGAGTATCACTGCACTCCCAACTATTTGTAGAAATAGACCTACATTCTGCCTACTAGCATTGCCTAAGGGGTTCACTGTGAAATGGAGTTCAAATGAATAAGGTTAGAGTCAAAATGATATGTTATCCATTATATTACATAAGCTAAAACAGAGAATGTCAGTTGTTGGAAACATGCAAATAGTGGTTACTTGTTACTAAAAAGTGATATGAATTATTAAAGTGTCTCTTTTCCCTCTTCTATAATCTCCATCACTTGGTGCTAATTATCATCTGGTATTGCTAATGGAACAGATTTATACAAAGTAAAAAGAAATATTTAACTTGTTTCAAATATTGATACCAATATTAACTTATTTTTTTACACTTATGCAATAGATGCATTCAAATAGCCACACCCAAATGTGTTTTATTATTTGGCTTGAAAATTAGCAAATTACTTTATAATATGTGTTTCAGGGCTGGAGAAATGGCTCAGCAGTAAAGAGCAACTTCTGGTAGAGGACCCATCTTTTGGTTCCCAGCTCCCACATAGTGGCTAACAATCATCCATAACTCCAGTTCCACAGCATCTAATGCCCTCTTCTGCCCTCCATGAGTATTGCATACATGGGTGCACTTAGATGCAGGCCAAACACTCATACACTGAAAATAAATAAATAAATAAAAAAGAAAGAAAGAAAGAAGAAAGGAAAGAGAAAGAGAAAGAAAGATTTAATGATATATAGTGCATACAGAGAGAAAAAGACGTGTTGACAACATAAAATATAAAGTAAAATATATAATATAATGTAAAAAAATATATATATATACACTAAAGATTTCCATGTATTAATTCTAATATCAAAGCAGTATTTGTTCAAATCCAGTGCTGGCCAGCAGCACAGCTTATATATAACATTTGGGAACTTTGTTTTGAAGTCATACATGCAATGTATAAAAACCACTGCTTTCAGAGTGAGAGAAAAGATGCCTGGAAGTATTAATTCTGTTGGTTGCTTGAATGGACCCATTTAATAGCATGCTGAAATTAGTTTTAAATTATTTTAAGTCTACTGTGAAAGTTCCAGCAAACACTATTGTCACAGTGAAAGGAATTCTATCATGACATGTAAATTGGAGTATCCTCAAAGCTCCCAAGTAGAGAGTCAATAAAGGTCAGTCCATCCAGTAAATGTACAGAGCGGCCTAGTGAGCCTGAATCTGGAAAGCAGGCAGCTGTTAGTCTCATTAAACACGCATCACTAGCTCTATGGGACCAGCAGTAGAGCATGGAGCTTTTGATTGGGTGTTTGCTACATAGTATAGCTCATTACTAGAGGGTTCCTATGACATTTTATGTCTAAATACCCAAACATAAAACCTTTAGATTACACAGAAAAGTATATTTAAAATATCCCTGTCTGAAACCAGTTCACATTTTGAAACACAATAATAACAAAGATAAAATGTGTTTAATTTGTCAATACACAAAGTATTTTAGTCTTAGGTAAAGAATCAGTTATTTCACCTCATAATAGCCTTGTAAGGTAGGAATTGTTATGACCATTTTCAAATAATGAAAGATAATCAGAGAAATTAAAGGGCTCATGCACTTGCTAACTGCTTTGGTTATATGTCAAATTCTTCTACTTAAAGAAGCCATGTTCTGAAAATGACTACTTGTGAGACAACTTATGAACTATGCTGTGCCACTTTGAGCTAATGCTTGAAGACTTTCAAAAGTGAAGAATGATAAGTCCCATTGACTTCTTTATGCATTTAAGGTTGGTTTTATATCAATTTCCCATTGACTGTTCCACAAAAAGGGCTCACTACAATCCAATCGGTTTCTTATTACGATGATCTCAGAAAACAAAGTTAAAAGGGAACTTAACTGGGAGTACTTTATTTAATGAGCAGAGCTTACATACGAGTGTAGAAATAATACCCTAGAGCTATTTTATACTAGAGCCACAAAAGATCTACCACAAATGAATGACAGAAACATAATGAGAGTGAGCTCATGCCAAGTTGCTATTATTTAGGAGAGTCCTCTTGACTTGAAGTTGAGCTTCTGCTGCCCACTAAGTATCACTGTCCGCAGAAACTGATTAATGGTTCTAGAGACCAGATGATCCTGCTGTGAGTTGCAGGGCATTTTATTAGTTAATAACACGGCCAATATTAAACTAAGCATCCTTCAGAGGTCTCTGATAAGAATCCACATTCCTACTTTGGTTTGCTAAAAATTCTGCAACAGGACTAGAAAAAGATAAAGAATATTTCCTTTTGGGGGAAATTTAACACTAGTGCAAAGGCTCCAAGCCCAATATGGACCTGCCTGCCTCTTAGTCACACACTCCAGATGACCCGCTAGACTCAGGGTTGGTCCCCAGCATTTTCTACTAATGTGGTCACTACATATAATTTGTGCCTATGTGGGGCATGACATTCAGAAGACCACCAGTGGCCAGGTGTGGTGGTGTACACCTTTAATTCCAGCACTCAGGAGGCAGAAGCAGGTGGATCTCTGAATTCAAGGCCAGCTTGGTCTATATAACAAGTCCCAGGCCAGCCAGGACCACAAAACAAAACAATGAAAACAGAAAAACAGAACACCACCAGTTTGCAGGAGTTCTAGAGTCTGTCCCTGATGAGTGAAGCTTATTTTTCCTTTCCTAGATTGGCTCCTTGAAGCAGCTACCTTTCCAAAAATATTCTGAGGAGGAATTTGAAGCAGGTTATTTTGCAGATTCCCATACTCCAGGTGATCCTGTCAGTAGCCACCAAGGGTTAAAGAAAAGCAATCCTGGAATTTCAGGAACTTGGACTCCAGAGGCAGTTTTTATGTTGTTAATGGACATGGGAGAGTGTAGACATTTTGAGGGAATACTGTGAGGAAGAGAAAAGATAGCTTAGGAAATTTTCCTTTTGAAAATATGCATAAGGGTTGGACATGCCTATAATCCAAGCACTCAGAGGTTAGGTGCGAAGGACTGGTGTAAGTTTGAGGCCAACTGCAGCCAAGTGAGTTCTAGTCAACCTCAGATGCATAGTGAGACCCTGTCTCAAAAAACCCCAAACCTCTGGATGAGAAGCATGCAGGACACCAGCAAGGAATCATGTGCTGATTAACTTAAGCACAGAGCAATGCAAAGCAGCAGGTGTGGGACAGGCACTGACTGCACAGCTTCATTGCTCACAGTAGCTTATGACCAGAGTTCTTCCACAGAAACTGAGGTTCTTGAATAAACTAATTTTTTAATTTTTATTTATTTCTGTATGTGTATGAATGTACTGTCTGCATGCAAGTTTGTGCACCCGTGTCGTGCAATGCCGCGGAGGTCAGAAGAGGGTCTCGGATTCCCCTGGAACTGGAGTTCTCCTGGAATTGGAGTTTCAGACGGTTCTCGGCTGCCTTGTGGGTGCTGGGGATCGAACCTGGGTCCTCTGCAAGAGTGGTCGGCGCTCTTAACCGCTAGGCCATCTCTCCAGCCCTGAATAAACTATTTGCAATTCAACTCTAAAATATTTAGGAAATGAACCGTACAATCTGAGAGGTTTAGGACAGATATTCACTCTGCTTGTCTGCCCTCCCACACTCGCTGACCAACAAGGTTAAAAAAAAAATAACGTTTTTAAATGGATAATGTATTTATAGAATTCCACTTTCTTAGGCTATTTTAAAAATTAGGTAATATTTCCACAAAAAACAATGTTATATAATGTGTTAATAGAGGCTACTGCCCTTTATAGATCACTACCCACTTAGGGCTTTCTTAGAAGCTATTAAGAGGCCAGCTTCAGTCTCATGAAGAATTCCTTCCAACCATCTCCAGTCCCTGAAATGAGCAGCCTTCTCTGAATCAGGAGAGCCCTGTGGACCTTTTGGGATCTCTATAGTAACAGGTCACATGTATTAAGTGCTTTCTTTGGCTGGATATTTTCATCCCCCTGATATGTGCCTTCAAAGAAAGTATATTGGTATACCCTTTCACCTGGGAGAGAAATGAAGCTCAGGCCAACCCATTTACCAAAACAAATTAGTCAATAAACATGGTCCAAGCACAAGTCTGACTCAAGTACTGGTCTTCTCCCCAACTGTGCAGTAATCACACTTAGATTATTCTGTAATGTTGTTCTACATCATGTTAAGAACCACTCTTATTTTCAATTTGTAAAATAGCCAACATAGTATGAAGCAGACAGTTGGTAACTGTGGTAGTTTGAATGTGTGTCCCCCATAGGCTCTAGGTATTCAGACGTTTGTCTCCAGTTGGTGACGCTGTTTTTGGAGGTCATGGGGTGTGGGCCGTGCTGGAGGAAATGTGTCACTGGGGGCAGGCTTAGAGAGTTTAACAAGCCTCGTGGTCTACAGTTGCCCTCTTTCTGCTTCCTGTGCTCTTTGCGAGATGTGACCCTCGGCTTGCTGCTCCAGCCGCCATGCCTCTCCAGCTGCCATGCCTCCCGACACAATGGACTCTAATTCCCTGGAACCGTCAATTGTAAGCTCAAATAAACTCTTCCTTTTGTAAGTTCCTTGGTCATGGTGCTTTATCACAGCAACAGAAAAGTGACTAATACAGTACCTAATCAACTATTTGTGCACACAGTATATTATGTGGCTAGAAATTCTCTGTGAAAATAGAAATATAAACTGATGTCATTCAATCTTATTTTGATCCACAAAGAGTTGGATGGGTTTTTCACATAGCCAGCATAGTAACATATGACTAAAGCACAATAAAACAATTTAATTCAATTCAACAAGAAGAAGAATCATTCAAAGTGGTTATAAGGTATCACATAAATCAAAAATGGATTCCATGAAGTCTTTCTTTCAAGCAGCCATTCCAGCCTGGTTTCCTGATTGTATTTCTCCTAATCGTTAAAATAGCGTCACAAAAGTTATGGTAGATACTAAAAGAGAGATGTGTACTTTATTACCATAGACATAACCAACCAGAAAACAATTATATAAATATGCTTTCTTAAGCCTTTATTGATTTGGATGAATTGAAAGTATTGTAGTTTCCCTTTCCTAGAATTATATCTCCTCTAGGGGAACCAGGCTACACAGAAATTATGATACCTCACCCCATCTGACCTTGTAATTCTCACACTGCAGATTGATGTTGAAAGGCTGCTGTCCAGTCTCCAAAGATCCCCAAGAATGTCATATACTCAGAAAGTTGGCACCTGGACAGGCTTCAAAGTCCCCACATGGGCACTGGAGTGAGTTCATCACATCAGCTAAAAAACCAGTCTTTGTTCTCAATGTCACGTCTTTCCTTAGGAGGAGATGACTCCCTTACAATCACATCCATTCATAAGGCCAGAGCACTGGGGTCCACACTGAACAGCTCTTCATTGAGCTGCAGAAAACAGGGAAATAGCTGCCATGTTTTCCCAGTGATGCTATTAATATTTAAGCGCTGTTCTCTGGAGGATGGAGCATAAGAAGCCAAATTGAAAAGAACTCTGACCTATTTCCATGAGCAGTGCACAATAATGAGCAAACTACCCAAAAAGAAAAACTAATCACAACTATCCAAATCACAAGTAACCATCAAAGAAAAGCTAGTGCTAGTGAAAGGAGGTAGCTGCAGACTGACACTATGGCTGTGGTAACATAGGGAGTTTCTGTATAAGCAGGCGCTTAGTGCTTCTTCATAGTAGACCTCACTTCCATGTTGATGGTAGAGTGTGTTAATGACACAGCTCTGAAGTCAGAGATCCCCTGCATTTCAACATCCTTACTGAATCACAGAAAGCAAATAAAGGGAAGCTCTTCTCACCTCAAGCTGGTAAAGTGATTTTTCCAGGAGTCATTTAGCAAGTTAGTAAGGACGAATAAGGGCGGAGGCAACAAGACCCTTCCAACACTAAAGCCACACACCAAGCACAGCATATCAACACAGAAGACATGGTGCATCAGAGCACAGTGTGTGTTACTTCAGCCCTGGCGTCCCAGTTGGGGAGGAACTCTGAAAATAAGGGCTGGAGAAGCAGCCAGCTGGCCTTGCCCACTGCCGTCACCGTGAAATCCCTCAAAATCACAAAGCGGTGGATCCTTTCTCCTACATTGTTTTGTTTCATTCTCCCATACTGTCCCTATGTACCATCAACTGAGACAGCTGCAGTCCAAAACGACATCACTAAATGACAAATGCTACACCCCTTCCTATCTTTTTTCTCTCCTTTTCCTTTGCTACCTGCCTCTTTTCCCATCCATCTTGGCCACCTGTGTTACAAGCAATACAAGACTTCTGATGGTACTAAGTCATCAAAATGTTATCCTTAGGGCTGGAGAGGGCTCGGCATTAAGAGTGCTGGCTTCTCTTGCAGAGGACCCAGGTTTGGTTCCTCACAACCAAGTGGCGAGTAACAACTGTCCATATCTCCAGTTTCAAGGGATCCAACACCCTCTTCTGGCCTCTGCAAGGCATTGTGCACACATAGTGCAGGCAAAACACTCATACACATAAAATTAAAATCATACATAAGAATTTTTAAATATACGATGTTTAAGATATTCATTATGAGAATTCTCATAATTCAAAGCATATTTTTCTCCCTTTTTCTGATTGGCCTATAAGAGGTAGGAATGAATTAATACCACTCATATCATTGTCCCTCAGCCCAGAGTTTCTGTCTCTGGGGATTTTTTCAGTCATGCCAATGCTGACATCTGGGGTAGTGTGGGGCTGTCCTGTGTACTGCTGGAGGCTTTGCAGAAATCCTGACCTCTTCCTACTAGATGCCCATAGCAAAACCTGCCCAGGTTCCAGATGTTGTCAAACGTCACCTGCTGTAATGCACTGCCCAAAGCCCATGTGCTGTTTGAATTCATGGGGCTGCTGGGTCCAGAAGTGGAGTTGCTTCCCAACTTCAGCCCCAAGAGTGTTTGTCAAGTGTCCTCCACAGGGCTCTCCTGGTCAGTTTCTGCTGCTGTTTGTAAGTCTCCAATTTGATATTAACCTTTATTTGTTCTCTCAATTGGGTTGCTCCATTCGTTTCTGCTGGGTGTTTTGAATGCCTGATTTGATGAGGTTTTTGCTGTCTGCTGCTTCTATATGCTTCTTGCTATTTCATCTTCTACTTTTGCTTGTTGTAGACTTAATAAACTCATTCATTCAAAACCAAAAGCCCAGCTATTTCAGATCACTCTCTGGACCACGCAGAACACCTAGTTGGGGCAAAATTTCCCCTAGTTGAGAGGAGCCTGTCTATCACACTGCCTGATGGTCTGTGGACTGGTGTGCCATGAGCTGTAAAGAGAAAGTTTTTTTGTAGTGTCATTCTTGAGGTTCAGAATAAAGCTGGGGATTAGACATGTGAGAGATTATTTTCCTTAATGTCACATTGATCTTAAGAAAAGTGAAAAAGCAATAGGTTGGTTAAAGGACTTTCTATTTCTTGGAGAAAAACAAAATGGTAAAAAAAAAAAAAAATCCAAAGCATTAAAGAGTAATATAATGTTTTAAATAATATAAGTGAATGTGGCCTGATAGAACAAGTTTTGCCCTCTACTATTGACATGATCTTTAAAAAGTGGTTTTAAAAATTATTAAGAATAGTTTTATTTTTAGCAGCACTAATAGTTATGGTAGGTTACTTTGGCATAGACACATATGTTTGGATGATATGTTAATCCATGAATTCTTTTTTCCCCCTGTAAATATGACAGGGTCTTATTGTGGCTTATAACATCTCCTAACCTGTAAAGGATGTAAGCTTGTGGCCATCAGCCATGGGTTATTCCCCAAGGGGAGAGCCATAGCCAATTAGATTTGGGATATACAGGCACATGCTGGCCTCTGCTTGCACAGTATTCCAGGCAGGTGAGGTGTAGCTGGTGCTGACGGTGGAGTCCTTTGCTTGACTCAGGGAGACCCGGTAGTTGCTTTATTGGTTTTAGTGGCCTTTGTAACACTCTCTGGCATTCCAGAGGCCATCTGTACACTTGCATGTCGGTCCCAATACATCCCTCCCGTGTTAATGTCAGGTCTTCGGCAGCAGGGTCTTAATCGCCTCTCCTCGTGCAGGTATCCCACTTAGGGGCAAGGAGCCCTTACCTTTTGTGGGCCTTGGATCCCCTGGCCAACATCCCCCGGTAGAACAATCCATTGCTGATGTCAGAGCTCCTGCATTAAATATACTTTGCCTAAGTGCATATGCCTAAGGACTTTAGTATTATATTTGGTTCTAAATAGAGTATAATCCTTTTTACAGTTCTGGACACAACAGCCTGTAGATTGGTTTTGCACGAAGGATGCTTGTACTCATGGATTATCACTTATAATAAAAAAAAAAGGAAAAAAAAAAAACAAAAAACAGAGAAAGAGCAAGACAGTTATGACAGAATGCATGATCTGGGATGGGGTGGGGTGTGGGGGGGAAGGGAAAGGAAAAATGCCTAACTGAAAATTGGAAAATGAAAAAGTACAAATGCAAAAGCAATCAAAAAAAAAAATAATAAAAACAAAATAGTATAAAAAAAAAGATAGTTTATTTTTTACAGAACCTGACTTATTTCCCTTGTATTTGTATTTACTACAAAGATATATATTGGTTCTGCTCTGGAAATATATCCAAGAGTTTTCCACAAACAATAATATTGAAAAAATAATTGTCATATCTTACCAAGGAGATAAATAAAAACTAGCTTGCATTACTGTTCTGAAATAATACAAACTGAAGAGACTATTAAAATAGAAATGTTTCTTTCAAACATCACCAAACTGGCTTCCTATTTAGGCACAGTAACAAAAGACCTTCCTGGCCAATAAAGGAAAATTTACCATCTCAGATTTCAACATTAGACTCCAGAGAGGAAACTTCTTTTAGGTGCTATTGAAATAAATTTTAGTTAAGGTTTTTTTCAGTTAATTCCCACCTCTAAAGGTATATTTTTGTTTTAAAAGAAATGGAACAATATAAACATAGATGCACATGGTTTCTAACATCAGAGTTCAACTGTAAAGCAATTAATTTCCAAATCATTACTTCCCCAGCATGCAAATCTCCTCTGATGTATATCTAAGAACAAAATTCCTTCATCTGAAATCTGCATGCCTAACACCGGGAAAATTTCCTCTTCAATAGCTTCTAACAAGTAGATATGGTTGGACCAATTTGGATTTAAAATCCTAATAAGAAAATGAGAATAAAATTTATACTAAAGAATTTAGGTTGACATTTGAAAAGACTTTCACTGAGTGGATAATTATAATCACACTAGAAGACAGCAATGAAGGACAAACGAATAGAGGGTGTTAACGTACTTTATACAACCACAATAGTCAAAGGATCATTGGACTTGTAGGATTCAAATCACTTGTGGTACCTGTAATTTAGCTCTGTGACCCTGGGCAAAATCACCCCATCCTATTAGTGGGGGGTGTGCAAAGAATCAAAGAAGAACAGCTGCAATTTCTACTTTCTTTATACTTGCCTAATTTTGCAAAAAAAAAAAAAAAAAAAAATTCTCCTTAGCCTTCCTTAGATTAAAAAATGAGGAGACAGTTTGACGATCTGGATCTCATTATTAATGTGACTCTGCCCACCACACTCCAATGATCCTGATTTCTTAAGGCACTATCATTTTCCAATATGGAAAATAACCCCAATGTCTATGTTTTAGAAAATAAAAGGCTTTGGACAACTTCAAGATCCCTTGAAAATATCTAACCACTCTTTCCTCATCCATGAAGTCGGCAGCCAGGTGACCTGTGTCGTCCCCTTACAGCCCACGCCCGAGAACGCGGGCTTGCACTCAGAACATATCTGAAGAGTAAATGAGCAGTTCTACAATGAAGCTAGTACGATCTGATGCTTTCACCTGGTGTCTCAGTTGTCAGCAGAAAATGATGGATGGCACTCAGGGTCGTTCATAAGTGTCAGGATAACAAATATTTCTAAGAGCCATTATAATTTTGAGCTCTCCTGTGTTACATTCAATAATTAGAATATTTCCATCTGAAATTCCTCCAATAGGTTCTTTAGTTTCTAATAACAGGAAGAAAACATGAACAGAAGAGCCAGACTCTGAGGCAAAGCACAAAGAAACCAACCCCAGAGGGAATTCAGGCTATGGAAGCAAAATATTAAAGACTGTTATTCCCCACAGCAATGGACAGGGTTTTTAAACACAGCCTGTTACCATCTGTGGTTATCACTGGCCATCTGCTTTGATCTAACCTGGTCTGCCAGTAGCATTGAATAGAAGTTCAGATTCTGTTCCTCTAAGTAATTCCAGAAAAGATTTTCTTACTCCTTTCAAAACGGTAAACTAAATGTTCATCCTTGACTGTTTTGGCATGAATATCAACCAATCCATAAGGTCAGGATCAAGGTTCATCCAGCACATCTGGTAAATTCTGGTAGCCACAGCTCTGCCTCTTGCTAATCTCCTAGTGGTCCAGTCTCTGCTCTGTTAACAAATGTCAAAATTGCAATTAATTTAAAAAGTGACCCAAGCATCAGTATTAGGTAAGGACACACTAGGCAGAATTCTCAGATAATATATATCTTGTACTCAAAATCGTCTTCCCGCCAGATGTGGTGGTGCACGCCTTTAATCCCAGCACTTGGGAGGCAGAGGCAGGCAGATCTCTGTGAGTTTGAGGCCAGCCTGGTCTGCATAGTGAGTTCCAGGCCAGCTGGGACTAAAGGGAGACCTTGTATCAAAAAGGCAAAAAAAAAAAAAAACACAACACCTCTTCCCTTCAGTGCAGACAGAGCCTACAGGCACAATGGGATAGTTACTGCCTTGCCTGAGTTATGATTCCAAAAGATTCTGTCAGGACTAGACAGGAATAAAAGTCAGAGAAATATACTGGTAATGTTAAACAAGGAAATTAAGGCCTATAGGATATCAGGACCTGGGGAGCTCATAGGAACCAGAGCTGGCATCTAGATGCTGGAAAGGGTCCTGACTGACATCTGACAAGAAAATGGGATGTCGGTCCTATAACAACAAAGAGCTGAATTCTCCAAGTGAGAACTGCACCCAGCCTAGTGAAACCATGGCTAGCCCATTCCTAGACATCTGATACACAAGAAGTGACACAAGAAATAGGTGCTTATGTAAAATCACCAAACTATTGGTAATATGTTTCATAGATATAAAAATTTTAAATAATTGGTAAAAAAATCATGAGCACACTATCAAAGAAGGTACATAAATGGACTCTAGTTTAAAAACTCGTGGAACTTTCTTGGAATACTTGGAGTTATGGTGGATATGGGAACATGAGCCACTATGTGATTAATGTGATGGTACTCACACTGTAAAGGATAAATGAAAAGAATATTTATGAAATAGTTTGGTAACAATGGAGAGGCAAAATATAAGACATTCTAATTTCAAGCCTACAGGACTCTGAGAAATGTGGTTGCAAGATCCTGTTCAATGGTCCCCACAATTTACAGAATAGTCAAGCTGTTAAGTGTAAAACTTAAGGCTTCTTGGCAGTCTGGGTCTCATCTCCTCTTTTCTTCACAAGCTGTGTACATGTGAACAGCTGCACATGCGTCAGGACCACGTGAGTAAAGTCCTCTGAAACCCAGGACCGCCCACCCTCCACCCCTCTCCTCCGCTGCTGTATCACTTTTTTTCCTTGTCTGTTCTGGGAAGAACATTAAACTCTCCTCTTTGCTGTATCACTGGTCTCCAGTCATGTATCAAATCATCCCTGATCTAGTCACATATAAAAACATCTCTGTGAAACCCTTCAGAGACTCACCAGTCTAACTGATCCTTTTGCCATATTCTACCACTTATTGTTTGCATAAGTGAATAAATATTCCTATCAGGATGTTTAATTTTTACATTGTCTGTTTCTCCAGCCAAGACCACAAGCTCCCTTTCAGCATGAACCAAATCGCATTTAAGTTCCTGGGCCAGGAACTAGAACGCCTTCTCGTACATAGCGAATATGCAATAAATCTTTGTTGGATGAATTCTGAATTCAGTTTCCTTGAATTTTAAGTAATTACAGGACAGAGTCTACTACAATTAAGACTTTGTTTTCTAAACCAATGGTTAGCATATTGCAGAAGAATTTAAGTTTCAGACAATAAGCAAAATATCCACAATTTAGCTTAATGTGTTCAATCATTGTTAAAATTCCCCATGATAAAATAGAAACTCAGGCTGCTAAATGGGCTCTAAAAGCTTTGGCTGATGTTACTTCTACAAGAATATTTAGAAAGATTACTAAATTTGGGGATTTGAAATGACCAAAAATAAAAACTTCAAAACAGGATTCTCCAGACCCTAAAGTATCCTGCGCAATCACCAACTTTCAAGAAAACGTAAATGCTTCCACAGTCTGCAGGTGACCTGTGCACACTTAAGCAGATTGCTTAGTCTTTGTAAATCACAGAACCTGAATGAAAAATTGCAAATAGTAATGATATCTTAGGAGTTTGCATTTGTACATTATTTTCATATGCATTTTTCACTTGAGCCTCATGGTTTCCCTGTAGAGTAGCCGAGGCCTCACTATTCCATAAAAATGCCTGAGGAGGGTGCAGGAGAACAAATCCTGAATCTCTTCTCCACTCTTCTCTCCCTCGGGGGAGCAATGACGGTTGTTCTTTTTGACTTTTTCGGATCTTATTTCTCTCTGCCGAGCCACACTGATCCAGGTTCTGTGAAATATGAAGCTTCATACACTGTTGAGTGCCCTCTTGAAGAAAATGGATGCAAACTGTTGGTATAAAATTAGATACAAATGGTAGTTTAAAGGCTTTATATATATTATCTCACAGTCCCATGTAGGCACCATGATTATGCTCATTTCACAGCTGAGAAAATTGAGTTTTGGGTTAAGCTTTCTCTCTCTCTCTCTCTCTCTTTCTCTCTCTCTCTCTCTCCATTCATATGTGTCCAAGTGCATGTATGTGGGCATATATGCACATGTGTGCATAACTATGGAGGCGAGAGAGGATACCCTGATGGGCAGAAACCAGCTCCCCATGTTGCTGAGACAGGGTCTTTCACTGGGGTGGAGTCTGCCAGGAAAGCTAGGCTAACTGATCAGGGAGCCCTAGAGATCTGTCTGTCTCTACTCCCAGCACCAGAATTCAAGTATGCACCCCCATGGGGCTGTCTGCATGGATTCTGGGGACTGAACTCAGGTCCTCGTGTTTTCAAGGCAAGCATTTCACTGACTAACCTATCATTCCAGCCTTAGATTTCCTCTGTACAATGGTCTCTCAACATCTACACACTATATTCTTAGCATATGTCCAGAACTATCTCTTGAGAAACACATCAGTGCTCACATTTCTATCCAGGACAGACAGCCCACAGTGAAGGAAAGCCCACCTCGCTTCCAAGTCTCGTGGATGAGACCTGTCTAGAGACCACGGCTTGCAGCTTACCATGAAGCACAGAAGCACAAGCAACCAGCACCTTCTGCACCTGGGCTTATCCCTTCTTGATGTTTTCATAACTATGCAATTAACTTTCGAAAGAACAGAAGTAATAACTCTTGTAATTATTCTGGATTGTTAAAAGAGTGCTCTTAACCTGTTCAGGCAGCTCTAAGCATACAAACACACAGGGGTTTAGTTAAGGCACAGCCAGGGAAACTCGGAGGCAAAGTTATGGGATATCATATACTAAAAAAATAACAGACGATAGGAAGGCTGGTGTTATGATAGATGTAGAGCTGGGGGGTATATGAATATGATCAAAATACAATGTATGAAATTCTCAAAGAATCAATAAAAATATTTCTAAGAAAAACACCCCAGCCAGGCGTGGTGGTGCACGCCTTTAATCCTAGCACTTGGGAGGCAGAGGCAGGCAGATCTTTGTGAGTTCAAGGCCGGCCTGTTCTACAGAGTGAATTCCAGGACAGCTGGGACTACAGGGAGACCCTGTCTCGAAAAGACCAAAAAAAAAAAAAAAAAGAAAAAGAAAAACACCCCACATTCCCATCTTCACTGAACTCAACCTTGAGTGCAATTCTTAGTGGTTGCTGGTAATAGTTAGCAAAAAACTTGGATATATTTGTTCAATTTACCCTTCAAAGGAGAAAATACACAACTTTTTCCCTAAGCTTTCTAATAAATATTAGTGGTAGAAAACAGAAGAATCAAAATATTATTTAATAAAAGAAGGCGTGAGTATTAAAGCTACTGGCTAAAGAAAGCTACTTTATAAACATTAAACTCTGTGCCATGGCTAGAGTTCTCATAGTGAGAGAGAACCAAAACAGATGATGTGAGAAGGTAAAAATAAATGCTGCCTAGGAGATTCCTACGTGAAGTCAGGAGAGATGGTCTTTGAGATGTAACAGAATTCTCAGAATGCCGATGTTATGAAATGTTGCCCACAGATCAGAATATTTACTAAGATGTCAAATGCACAAATAATAAGGCACCACCATTCCGTAATAACATTTCAATTTAAATTAACTGGTTTGCCAGAAAATAAAAAGAAAAATAAGAAAAAACTCTCCAATGTAAAAGCTATTCAATACAAGATATATGTGTTTTCATTTTACTTATTTGGTAATCCCAAACAATTCTGAAGAATTTTAAGTTGTCAAATTGTTTAATTTTGTCAATGGACAACTATCTGATCAATCAACAATATTTTACACTTTTTTTCTGGAGACAGGGGTGGTCTCTAACTTACTATCAATCCTCCTGCTTCAGCCTTCTGAGTCCTGGGATTACAGACACCACTCTTAGCTATTTGATTGGTTTGACTGACTGATTTTTACAAATAAAACATGGTAACCTTAGAGAAAACTTGAGTTTGAATCCAAAGCCAATAGTAATCGTGTCAAGTCTTTGAGTTAATACCCTCCTTCTTCCAACTAAGGCTACTAATAGCATACATCTCCTGGATAGTAGAATTTGACTAGAGAGATCACTTGTGAGGAAGCTTTCAAAAAGCTATAAAAGGATATCTCTAATGTTTCCATTTCCAAATCCCTGGAACCTGTGATATGTGACTTAGCATAGCAAAAGGGATTTTGCAGATAGAATTAAGGATATTGATTTTATATTTATTTATTTATTTATTTATTTATTTATTTATTTATTTGTATGAATGTACGATCTGTATGTAGGTTTGTGCACCAATGTCGTGCAATGCCGCAAAGTTCAGAAGAGGGTGTCGGATTCCCTTGGAACTGGAGTTCTCCTGGAATTGGAGCTACAGAAGGTTCTCAGCCACCATGTGGGTGCTGGGGATCTAACCTGAGTCCTCTGCAAGAGCAGTGAGCGCTCTTAACCACTAGGCCATCTCTCCAGCCCCAAGGATATTGATTTTAAAACTTGGAAATGATCCTGTTATCCAATCTAATCACATGAGCTATTGAGAACATTTTCTTTGGTTATCTGAAATGAACTAGGGATGAAAGTCAAAAGTTTGGAATGTGAGGCTCCGGCAAGATGTTATTGCTGGTTGGGAGAGAGACATGAGGGACAACAAAACGAGGTAGGCAGGTAGTTACAGTTATTAGGAGAGGCTCCTGACTGACAGGCAGCAAGAAAACAGGGACCAGGGTCCTATGACTGTAGGGAATAGAATTCTTCCAACAACCTGAATGAGCCGTGAAGTAGATTCTCCCCAACAGCTTCCTGATAAGTAGTCAAGGCAGGTGACACCTTGATTTCTGCTGTATGAAACCCAATGCAAAGGAAACAACCAACCAACCCACTTACACTGTTGCACTGTGGAACTATAACAACATGTGTGTTGTTTTAAGACAGTGCGTGGTAATCTGTTATGACAATGATAGAAAATATATTAGGTTGATCCTAGGACTGAACCTCTCTTTGGCATCACCATTATTGTAGTAAATATGGATTATGGAGTATGCTTCCATTAAGAAGACAAGAAGACAGTGAAAGGCAAAGTAAGAACAACTGTTAAAAGTACTCAGATTTTGAGAATATTCTTCTAGTTAGGATCTAAATCAAGCTATAACTATAAACAAAAAGCTATTTTCACTGGAAAAATAATAAAGCTTTGATCTGGTTAGTCCAGTTCATTTGTTGTACTTTCACTGGCCTACTCATGGTATCTGGCACACAGCTGCTGGTTAATAAAAATCTACTAATTGGATACACGTACAAGCACTTTCAATGTCTGGATATGAGAACAATTATTATGCTTTTTGTGGAAATGGTATTCCTGCAACATCTATTTGAAAAATTGCAGTAATTTCTAAAGCTTCAAATTTGCCTTGGCTAACAGTTAGACAGAACATGTGGTTAAGAGTAAACATTACCACATGAAGCCATATGTCTGAGCAATGGTTTGGGAGTAGAGCTAAAGAGGGAAGATGCTACTGTTCAGGCTACAGAAGAACTCAGTGCATGTTGGCTGAGCCCCAGCTCAGGCCAGGCATCCAGGAGGGCAGAAAGAGCATGTTTCTATGGATTGGCTCATCAGGCTAATGGGCTGCTGGCACTTCTCTCTCAGGGCAGTTGAAACTTCTGAGGCTGACTGAGCAGGAAGAGAGAGTTTGTAGATCCCTTGTGATAAACAGGGTCCTCAGCTTTCTTTGCATGAATGGATGCATTATGTGCAGATGTTCGGTGCACTTCCACAAGCTTTTATGGATGAATAAGTGGCATCATTATGGCGTGATCTGACCAGAAATGAAGCATGGCCCAATGCCATCTGCAAAATTCCTATCTTTCTGATAGAAACTATAGAGGATGAAGCTAATGGTACTAAAATCCTCTCCAGAGATACTGATGCTGGCCGGAAGGACTACCAATTAATCTCAAAATAAGAAATTGAATTCCTCTCTGAACAATTCTAGCTTTAAAAATCTTCCACTTCTGACTGCCTTTTCATAGCATTTAAAAAATCACCATAAGCTCCATTAAAAAAAAAATCTCTCCAAGAAAAATAGATAGAGCTGAATAAATATTTCTAATGTCTACAAAAGTAAGTCAGAAAGGCATACTAGATGCACAGCAATCAAACTTCCTAACTTGATTTTTCTTTTTTTATTTATTTATTTTTTTAAATTTTATTTATTTCTGTATGTGTATGAATGTACTGTCTGCCTGCAGGTTTGTGCACCCGTGTCCTGCAATGCCGCGGAGGTCAGAAGAGGGTGTCGAATTCCCCTGGAACTGGAGTTAAAGATGGTTTTTAGCCGCCATGTGGGTGCTGGGGATCGAACCCGGGTCCTCTGCAAGAGCAGTCGGCGCTCTTAACCGCTAGGCCATCTCTCCAGCCATTTATTTATTTATTTATTTATTTATTTATTTATTTATTTATTTATTTATTTTCTAACTTGATTTTTCTAGGAACAAAATCTTTATACAAGCCAGTCTGAGGGGACAGAGGATAGGGTTGGCATTTTTCAACTGATAACTGGAGAAAATGAAAAGTGAAGCAGGATGAAATGATGGAGAACAGGAAAAGGTGATATATAGTAAAGTGTAGTTAATGTCCTAATGCACAGAGGATTTCAGACTATGAAAGGAGGATCTAGGAGTCAGGGAGACGGCTCAACCAGTAAAAGTACTCGATACAAGAGCCTGACTTGTTTCAAGGCCTGTAAAAAGCCAGATGTGGTGATACGCAGCTGCAGTCTAAGCATTTGTATGGTGAGACGGGAGACAGTGACCGAGGAAGCAGCTGAAAGCCTGTGTTAGCTAGCCTGTAGCACACTGTGCAGCAGAAACAAGAGAGACCCTGCCTCCACACAGTGGAAGGAAGAGTAACTCCTGAGTTGTCCTCCATCCTCCAGATGCACACGTACACCTATGCACATGCACGCACTAAATAAACATGTAAATAAGTAAGACAAATGAATAGAGTGATGATCCTTTGGGCAACTTTTAAAGCATTTTAATTTCCCAAATTCAAGGATTAAACAAATAAAATAATGTCAAGTATCTAGTAAATGAAAACAACTCATATAAAATTGAAAGCAGAAGCATAAAAAATTAAAAAAATAGACAAGAAAGGAAAAGAAATAAATATTTAAAGAGCACAAGAAAATCTACTTGAATATAAAATATCAGGAAGTTAGGGCTTTCTTTTTTAAATTTATTATTTCTTATGTGTATGAGTGTACTGTCTGCATGTAGGTCTGTGCACCCATGTCGTGCAATGCCACAGAGGTCAGAAGAGGGTGTCGGATTCCCCTGGAGCTGGAGTTAAAGATGGTTCTCAACTGCCATGTGGGTGCTGGGAATCAAACCCGTGTCCTCTGTAAGAGCAGTTGGTGCTCTTAACCGCTGAGCCATCTCTCCAGCCCTGAAATTAGGGCTTTCTATGCAATAAATGATGTTTAAAAAAGAATCTATTGATAAAATTTAGCTATAGTGACTTAATTTTCTCAAATATGCCACAAAATTAAAAGCAAATAAAAACACGGGCAAAATGTTTCCCATTGATAAAGAAAAAAATTGATGCTCTTAGAACAGAGATGATACATACAAAACTTTTGACACCATGAAAGAAGTGATTGGTGGGTATAAACAGACAAAAATTGAAAAATTACAAAGAAAAACTCATCTTGCTATTACCAAATAAATAATAACTTTCTATAAAATAAGAAGAAAGTGCTTTATTCCTTTTTAAAAATACTACTATTGTGGATTATCAAAAGTACCGAGACAGTCTGCCAGGCACACAGACTAGATAAGGTCAACAAATGCAAACAGCTCACACGAACAAAACCCAGAAGTGAATTAAAGAGCATATGCAACAGGCAGTTCACGGAACCTTATCTAAGCGCAGGAAGCTAAAAACACTCAGAAACTGTTGTCCATAACCACGGTCCAGACATTGAAATGTCTTCAAAGATTTTTTCTTTCTTTCTTTCTTTCTTTCTTTCTTTCTTTCTTTCTTTCTTTCTTTCTTTCTTTCTTTCTTTCTTTCTTTCTTTCCTTTCTTTCTTCCTTCTCTTTTTCTTTCTCTTTCTTTCTTTCTTTCTTTCTTTCTTTCTTTCTTTCTTTCTTTCTTTCTTTCTTTCTTTCTTTCTTTCTTTTTTTTTTTTTTTTTTTGGTCCTTGAGACAGGGTCTCCCTTGAGAGTAGTACCCAGCATGGTCCTGGAACTCAACCTCGTAGATTCAGGGTGGCCTTGAACTCACAAAACATCTGCCTGCCTCTGCCTCCGCAAAGTGGCGATTTATGGATTAAAGGCTGGTCACTCACCAGGCCAGCTTCAAATATTTACTTAACAGCAGACAGAATAGTAGTCATGAGTACAGTAATAAACAATTAATTTATTAAAGAGCTTCATGTGGGGGCTGGAGGGAAGACCTCTCCCGGTTTAGAGAGTGCACGATTGCATACTTGCAGGACCCCCGGGTTTGCTCCCCAGCACCCACATTGGTTGGCGGAGAAACCGTGCTGAAACTCCAATTCCGAGATAACTCTCCACAGATTCCGAGCGGGGAATCTGACCCCTCTTTCTGACCTCCCAGCATTTGCATTGACACCCGGGTGCACAAACTTGCAGCAGAAAGTACACTCATACCACATACAGAAATAAATAAAATAAACAAACAAGCTTCATGGTAAATACTGAAAATTCATTATATTTTTTGTCTATATAAGAAAGTTTTGGAAGCATACAGCCAGTGTATGAGTAGTGACTGTCACTGGGATTTGAAAGGAAAGGATTGTCCTGGATTCCTCAGCAGGTGTCTAGGACACCCATACAGAAGTAACAGCAAAGAATTTCATTATTAAAAAAACAAAAAGCACTGAATTAGTTACCACAACAAAGTTGCATATTTAAACTTACTGTAGGGTTTGGTTTTCCTTTATTTTTAAAAGAATTTTCATTTATTTATTTATTTATTTATTTATTTATTTATTTATTTATGGCATGTGCATGCCATGGTACAAGTATGGTCAGAGTTCATTCTCTCCTTTCACCACTTGGGGCCCAAGGATTAAATATAGATTATCAGGCCCAAACAGCAAGCACCTTTACAGGCTGAGCCATCTCATTGACCCCAATTTCATTTTATTCTCAGTTTGAAATAACAATGCAGGCTGATGGTTCTGTATTCTTTTCTTTGCTCAGGGACCGTGAATATTTTGATCAGTGAACAAGTGATTTCACTTCCTTCTTTATATTTTCCTCCAGATGCAATAATTGCCACATTCAATTGTCCATTTAATTTTCCTAAAAAATTAAAGACTACTGAGTCACTTGTTTCATAAATCTGTACCCAGTTTGGATGATAGGGAACACAACCATCCACCTCCACAAGTTGGCCAAATCTAATCAAGTCTTGGCCATTATAAAACTTACAGGAGAACCTATGGAAGATCGGGTGATGGCGAGAACACCCTACATGCAGCTGATGCAGAGACACCAGCACCCCCCCCCCCTGCAGGGGCTGGGCTTCTCTTACCTCTTCATATACAACCTTAATCTATAGCACATAATAAGCCGGGCGTGGTGGCTCAGGCCTTTAATCCTAGCTCTTGGGAGGCAGAGGCAGGTGGATCTTTGTAAGTTCAAGGCCAGCCTGGTCTACAGAGTAAGTTCCAGGACAGTTGGGGCTACAGGGAGACCCTGTCTCGAAAAGATCAAAAAAAAAAATCTATAGCACATAATAGAAACTCAAGAACAGATTTTTTTAAAGGACAATGGCCTCTTCTTTGCCTTTTCTGATACCCAACACAGGACTCAGCATACATTAGGTATCTGCTCCCCAGGCAAAAATAAATAACAGTATACAGTCAGACCTTTCTCTGCATCCAAGAGATCTACATCTTCAGATTCAATCAACAAGACCAAATATCCCAGGAAAAATTGCACTGATCATGTACAGACTGTTTTCCTTATCACTGTTCCCTAAATAGTACAGCACATTTACACAGTCTTTACTACAAGTAATCTAACTTTTATGTAATGTATTAGAGGATGGGCTTAGGTTATATGAAAATACTACATCATATTATATAAGGGACTTGAGCACCTAGGATTTTGCAATCCTTGGGGGTCTGGGAATCTGTCCCCCTCACATACTGAGGGGCAGCTGTACACATAATCATTTTGCAAAAATAAATTGTAATGGGTTGTCTCAAGTTGCACTATTTTATACAACAGGATATTCTATTTTTTGTATGTGAATTCTGAAATTACTTCAGTCAAGCATATGTTGTAAACTCAGTCTAAATATGAATCTAAGAGTACTCACACTTCTTGGTGGCGACCAATGAGATGGAAGGTTCTTAGTACATAGGTCAGATATTTCCTAGAGAAAATTACTCTGATCTGATAATGAAGGTTCAGAATTCCCACATTAAAAATTAGTAGCTATTTACACCACACCTGCCTGAAAATACTGTGAAGCAGAGGCAGTCATATGCCTGTATATCCCAAATCTAACTGGCTAATAGCTCTCTCCTTGGAGGAATAACCCACGGCTGATGCCACAAGCTTACATCCTCTAGTGGTTAGGAGATGTTATAAGCCACAGTAAGACCCTGTCATATTTTACAGAAAAAACATAATTCATGGATTAACATACCATCCAAACATCTGTGTCTATACCAAAGTAACCTACCATAATAATTAGTTCTGTTTAAATACCTATATATCTAATTGCTTGTGCTTCATTAGTAGGACTGAAAGGTTATTCCTGGACAAACTGTCAGCCCATGAAAGGAAACAGCCAGAACTGATCAGAATCCAAAACGACATCTCCAGAGAAAGTAGACTGTTTTGCTTCTCGTCTACCTGTGCCCCTTTTCCAAGCCTAGGGAACAGTCTGTGGAAGAGGGGGTGTGGTAGAATGTAAGGGCTGTGATTGGGGTGAATGGTGAAACTACAGCAATATAGCCTGGACACTTATTTGATCAACTTGAATGTACATACAAGCCCCTCCAACTGGATGGTGGGAGCCTTCGACTGTGTGGGTTTGGGCACAACTGCTAACAAATTGGTTTTACATGAAGGATGCTTGTACTCAAAACTTATTACTTATTGTTAAAAAATGAAATAAAAGAAAGTATAAAAAAATTAGTAGCTATAGCCTGGGATGAAGGTACTTCACCTGATGGCCTTTACATTTTCTTCTTAATTTTTCAATGATTCAGATACCCTTCAAGTGGACGCCATCCCCTCAACCACTTTTAAACCAGAGAAACGAAACTGCCATTCTCCTTTTTAAATCATATATTTGGACAGAAAGAAAATTCTGAATTTAGGTGCTTCCCTGTCACAATGATGTATTAAGTTGGATTCAGCTCAGCTATGAAAAAAAAAGGAAAGTAGAACAAAACAGCTTGCAAAATGGAAAAACCATTGTCATTTGTCAGACCAGATGAATCTGGTGTTTCGGTGAATTTTGCTATGAAATCAAGTTAGAGGTATCTGTCTGGTCTTCACATTTCCCCCCTTTTCTTCAAGCATATCAAAGCTCTACTGGTGTTTTTTAACATCTATAAATTTTTATCTCATCTATAAATTGTAATTGTAATATATACCCCTATTCATTGAAAGACATGAATTAAATGCAACAATTATGTATACTTCTTGCTCCCAATGTTTGAATACCTAATCTTAAACACTATACTCATGATCTTCAGATGTTTTAATTAGCAAAAACCAAATCCTTTCTAAGTTAACAAATTACTATCTAATTTTCATTTTAACCCCCTCCCCATGAATTAAAACAGCTTCAAAATGCCCTAAAATTAAATGCCTGAGATAAAAATCCTCTCAAAATGAAAAGTACAAAGGAAAATAAAGCCAAAAACTGTACTGAGAAAGAAGACTTTTTCTTTAGATGTGACACTTTATAAATGAAAGAGTCCCCAATTATCTGGTGGGTTACAGGTTACAGGTAGATAGCAGCTAGTCCATGGCTGACAGTGTTCTGAAATCACAGCACATCAGCATGACAGTACAGATAGTCTTCCGTCTGGGGACAGAGAAAGGCATAGAATGTGTCCAGCTAAAAGTGGTAGGAGGAAGTTGTTTGTGTATGTTCTCTGTCGAGAGACTGACGGTCATTATTCACCACAATGCTTAAGGAGCTGAAAGTGGAGAAGTTCCTGGCTGTGAATCATTAGGACTTCACATTCTAGTGGGGCTTGGCATTCCAGTGGCTTCCTGGGAGCTACCAACTTCCTACCTATCCATCTTGTTCCTGAAACAAAAACAAAGTGCTTTAAAGCAGACAGCTCCCAAAACTCAAAAAGATAGGACTTTTTTATTCAGGAAATATACATATTGCAAGTGAACTGTGAATTATCCAATGTTTGTTTTTAACGGAGTATTGAGTATTATCATTAAAAACAGAGGAACCGAAGTGATTATAATATAAATGCTCAATTAAAAAATATATATCACAGTTGTTTGTATTCTGTTACAAAGCTCAAGTACAACCCCTATGGAAAATAGTGTGGAGAACTCTTAAAAGACTCAGAATGAGCCTACCACCGGACCCAGTCATACACTCCTGGGTATATACCCATAAAACTCATCCTCTTGCAAAGATACACACACACCTGTGTTTATTGCAGCTCTCTTCACAATAGCAAAGAGCTGGGAGCAACCCAAGTGTCCCTCAACTGACGAGTGGATAGAGAAAATGTGGTACATCTACACAATGGGATTCTATGGAACAGTAAAGAAAGACGACATTGGACTGGAGAGATAGCCTAGCGGTTAAGAGCACAGACTGCTCTTGCAGAGGACCCAGATTCGATCCCCAGCACCCACATGGCAGCTGAGAACCGTCTGTAACTCCAATTCCAGGAGAACTTCAGTTCCAGGGGAATCCGAGACCCTCTTCTGACCTCCGTGGCATTGCACGACATGGGTGCACAGACCTACATGCAGACAGTACATTCATACACATACAAAAAAATAAATAAAAAAAGAAAGACAACATCATGAACGTTGCAGGTAAATGGATGGAACAAGAAGCCATTATGCTAAGTGAAGTAACACAGTCCCAGAAAAACAAATGACGTATGCTGTCCCTCATTTGTGGATCCTAGCACCAAATCTCTATTTATAAGGCAAACTGAATAATTCTTCTTTTTATCTTTCTTTTGTAGTAACTATAATACTTGATGTTACTCATCAACTTGCTATGTAATGTAGAAATATAAAGTAATATTTTTTTCTTTATATGCATACAACTCCACTGTTAAAATGGAATCCCTAAACATGTTTTGGAATTAACCTATAGTTTATTTTCAGATGAGATAATTTTGGCATATGTGTGGTATTTGCATGTTTTGGAGCAATACATATTGGAAGGAACAACAAGAAAAAAGACTAGGTCAAAGAACTGGCTGAAAAAGTAAACTTCTGCCCAAAACAGTAAACTTCTGTGTTGAAAAATTTTTAAAAGACTGAGAAAAAGATGAAAGAAACGTATGGCAGAATGCGTGAGCTCTGGCAGGGGCACAAGGAAAGGGAAATGGGTCTAAATTTGATTCAGAAATGTATGAAATGCACAAAACTTCAATTAAAAAAGAGAAAAATATATATCACAAAATTTACCATTTTCTTTTCAGTACATAATACAGTAGCATTAACTATATTTACATTAATGTGCAATCATCAGCACATGTCTTTAGGTGGTGATGCAGCTGTCAGACACACAAGTGTGCTGTTTGTTATAAATGAAAAGTTGTTAGTTCCTTTTTTAATTTTATTATTTTTATTTTATGTGTAGGAGTGTATTGTCTGCATGTAAGTGTAGCCACGCCCTGCAATGCCCACAGAGGTCCAAAGAGGGCATCAGATTCCCCTGGAACTGGAGTTACAGATAGTTGTTAGCCTCCATGTAGGTGCTGGGAATTGAACCCAGGTCCTTTACAAGAGCATATGGTGCTCTTTACTGCTAAGCCATCTCTCCGGCCCCAAGCTCTTAGTTTTAAATGTAAAATGTGCTCATCCAACAGGAGAAAACACTTTAAAAAGTGGATTTACTCACATCCCAATTGATTTCCGGCCAGCTTTGCAAACATTGAACTACATACTTTCCCATATTCCAGGTGGTTCTAGCATTTGCAGAAAATAAACAGAACAAGCAAAAACTCAAAAATATGTTGTTAGTAAGATTTTCCGAGTTATGCAAGAAAAGTAAAGCTAATAAATTAGTAGTCTTCTCAGGTGGGGTCTGACAAGGACCACTGGGACAGTGCAGCAGCAGGCTTTCTGAGGCATCTGCCCAGCCTGCCACTCTGTGCTCCTGATAATCTCTCTACTTCAGCACAGGCTTTGATAGCCCCACTTATTACTAGGGCCTATATCCCCAGCTACAACTCATTGACTCGGATTGGCTACAGAACCAAGCTAAGACAAATGGATTCTCTCTTCCAGGATTAGGAACAGGGACAATGCTTCTCTGGTAAGCTGTGAAAAGACTGTATTTGAGTATGTGAGTGGAGAAGCTGAAAAAGCAGCTTTGTAGACATAAGCCTAAAGCAGACCCAGCAAAGAAATATGAAACAAGAGGCAGACTGGCTTGAGAGAGTGGGAGAGAGGTGAAAAGAGCGACCACTTTCCAAACACTTCCCTCTCTGCCTTGTCCTTCCTTTGCAATGCCCCAATCCATCGATGCTTACGGATTCCATGTGGTAGCCAAGACACAGTCTTGTTTATAACACATTCTCCTTTTTCATTAAGATAATATTTTTCTGGCATTTACAAACAAAGGAAGTCTAACTTTAAGGGACACAATCTAAGTATATGTGTATTTATTTTTTTACAAATTTAAAAGTATGGGGGCTGGAGAGATAGCCTAGCAGTTAGGAGCACCGAGGTTCAATCCCCAGCACCCACATGGTGGCTAAGAACTGTCTATAACTCCAATTCCAGGAGAACTCCAGTTCCAGGGGAATCTGAGACCCTCTTCTGACCTCCACGGCATTGCACGACATGGGTGCACAAACCTGCATGCAGACAGTACATTCATACACATACAAAAATAAATTAAAAAATTAAAAAAATTTAAAAGTACATTAAGAAAAAATTAAAAAAATTTTGAGTGCTCTTCTTTCTTCGCTAATTGAAAAACTTACAAGTAAGGGGCTAGAGAGATGGCTCAGAGGTTAAGAGTACTGCCTGCTCTTGCAGAGGACCAGGGTTCAATTCCGAGCACCCACATGGCAACTAACAACTATCCATAACTCCAGTTCTAGGGGATCTATCACCTTCTTCTGATTTCCTCAAGCACTGCATGACATGGGTGCTTACATAAGTGCTTACACACATGCAGGCAATACACTCATACACATAGAATATGAATAATAAATCAAATTATTTTTTTTTTTAAACCTGGCAAGTCAAAAAGAAAGGAGTGGTAATTGGAGGAAGAATTTACAAATTCATGTTAGATTTGGGGGACAGGGGTTGTATCTGTGTGTTCATGAATGCATGTATATATGACTGTAGAGGCCAGAGGTCAATGTCCAGTGTCTTCATCAACTGCTATTCACTATCACATTATTATTTTTTTGTTAGTTTTTTATACAGGGTCTTCTCTAGCCCCACCTGGCCTGGAACTCATTATGTAGACCAGGCTGGCCTCAGTGTCAAAAGAGATCCATCTGCCTCTGCACCCCGCTCCCCTGAGTGTTGGGATTAAAGGCATCCACACCCAGCTTGTCCAAAGTATTTTTTTAAATTGGTGGCCTCTCAGTGAATATGGAGCCCACCAATTCAGCAAGGCTGGCTTGGCCAGGGAGCTCCAGGACCCTCCATCTCTGCAGCCCCAGTACTAGAATAATAGGTGCATGGGATTAACCTTCAGTCCTTGAATTTGCACAGCAAGTATTTTACTGGCTGAATGATCTCCTCAGCTTCTTAGATTTTTTTTTTTTTAATCTTTTTTTGAGACAGGGTCTCTCTATAGCCTCAGCTGTCCTGGAACTCACTATGTAAACCAGGCTGGCCTTGAACTCACAGAGATCCTCCTGCCTCTGCCTCCCAAGTGCTGGGATTAAAGGCCTGTGCCACCAGGCCCAGCAGAAGATATTTTAATAGCATATGGAACACACATCTTAATGTATATATACAGAGATAGTTATACCAGTTAACCTCAGGAATTGAATGGACTCGTATACCTTTTTATGCTGATTAATAGACACATGTTCCCGCTGCAATGTATGATGTTATGACTTTTGAACTGCTATGTTTATTGTGTGTGACAAACAATTCTGCATACAAGTTAAATGATAAATTTGTATAGTTTTTCTCAAGTACTTTATCCTTCTATGTGTCTACAGCAAGTGAACTGTGAATTAGCTAATGTTTGTTTTTAACTGAGTAATTACCACTAAAAAACAGAGGAACCTAAACAATTATAAGAACTCAATTTAAAAATCTAAAATTACAGTGTCTTACTTTTCTCATTGCTGTGATAAAATACCCTGATAAATGCAACCCAAGGAAAAAAGGGATGGGTTTGGGGAGGGATTTTTTTGGCTCACAGTTCAGGGTTACAGTCTACCATGGCAGGGAATTCACAGGGGCAGAAACTTGAAGCAGCTGGTCACATTTCTCCCACAGTCAAGAAGCAGATAGCAATGAAGGCTGTACACAGCTCTCTCTCTTCTTTTTGAATGGTCCAGGATCCAAGCCCAGGGAATGGTACCACCCACAGTGGGCACATCTTCCCACCTCAGCTAACCTAATCAAGATAATCCCTCCATGCCCATCACGAAGATGATTTTGGGGCCTCATCAAATTGACACATACTGGCACAAAATTCAAAGCACTTTTTATTTTCTGGTGACTCAGTTTCCCTTTTGGTATAAGTTCCAACTTATTCCAAATCAGCTATTTGCTCAGCATTTACTCTAGAACATTTATCATCGATGTACTGATAACATGGAGGGGGAAGATACCACATTATGATTTTACCTTTACACAGAACCAAAGACTAAGTCAATTGCATAGTTTCATAGATTCTGGTAGCAAAGACTCAGTCAAGTGCATAGTTTGATAGACTGGTTGTTCACTTAGGGAAAGGTTTATGAAATTGTGACTGCTATTGTGCCCACCTTTCCTGTGCAACAATGTGCACTAACTCCTGAATTTCGTGGAGAATGAGAGGACTAGAGACAGGAAAAAGACAGCAGTTCTAGAAATGGGCTAAGTTGTTAGCCAATAACAAATGCAATTTAGTGTGTGACAAAAGGATGGTGCTCATGTATCAGGCAAAATTTCCCATCCTCTCATTCCTTAGTCATTTTATTCTGGTCAGTTCACATGCTTCCCAAGCCATGATTCATTCCTCAGTAAGAAAAAAACAACCAAATGTACACACAGCACAGGGTTCTGGGAGCTAACCTCGCTAAAGCGTGCAGCACTGGAGGAAGTTGGCCAAGATCAGAGAGTAAACTCTATAGCAACTACTCAGTATAACAGCATCTCCTGACCTTACAGCAGGAAATAGGCATGGCTGTCATCTACTGAGACTTCTCAATACCAAAATTTGAATTTCATTAATTTTTTTCTGTCCTGCAGCAACTCTTTTGATTTTTTTTTTTTTGTACAATTTAAAGTGTAAAAGTGATTCTTGGCTTGCAAGCCATATAAAAACAGGTATTGAAACTGCCCTGTGGCAAATCTAGAAAAGCAGTATTAGTATTGCCACTAATAATAACTGGAAACAGCAAGGATTGTGTTGCTGTCAAGTGTAAGTCATTTTCTAAACTAAATATATTGTTTCTTCCTTCCTACAATTTAAATTGCCACTGAAGGGCAGATTGTTAAAGGAATTTGGGGGTAGGTTCCTGTGAGAAAATGTAATAGACCCTTCAGAGGGTTCAAGAGGGGGGAGAGAAGCCTCCCATCCCATTACACAATCTCTAATTTCATCTAACCCAGCGCTGAACAACAGCCTAGGTGCATGACTTTAGATGCACCCTCATATCTAACATCAGAAAAGGAGAAACTCAGACCTGTCACACAGAGAGGAAGGACCAGTAAGGATTTTAATTTTAAAAAACAAAGACAAATGACTTGACCACTTCTGTTCCAATTTCTCATCTATATGACAAATGGGTTTTACTATCTTACCTTTGAAAATATTTCTATAATTCACCAGTGAGAAAAAAGAATGTTGGAAGTTTTCTATCCAGGAAAAAAGAAAAGAAGAACCTCCTGGGCTCCCTAAAAACATGCCATGAGTTTATAGCAGTTTCTGAATTTTATAAGGCAGGTGAACTGTAGAAATCAATTGGGATGGGAGTGAATCCACTTTTTAGTGTTTTCTCATGTTGGATGAGCACATTTTACATTTAAAACTAAGAGCATGGGGCTGGAGAGATGACTTAGCAGTAAAGAGCACCATCTGCTCTTACAGAGGACCTGGGTTCAATTCTCAGCACCTACATGGAGGCTGACAACCATCTGTAATTCCAGTTCCAGGGAATCTGATGCCCTCTTTGGGCCTCTGTGGGCATTGCAGGACGTGGCTACACCTACATGCAGACAGTAATAACACTCATACACATAAAATAAAATATAAATAAAATATAGGAACTAACAATGTTTTCATTTTGATACAAACAACACACTTAGTGTGGTGCTCTGACAGCTTGCATCGCCAACCTAAGACATGCTGCTCAGGTTGGTTTTCCAGGCCTCAGACTCTTGTATCACCACCCAGTTGCCAATGGACTTCGCATTCCATGGAAACACAATAAGTGTGTTTACATAACTGCAGTGAGAAGAGAATTATATTCTTCTTTATGCTTTACCAAGTCTCCACTCTAAGCCTGTCTGGCTCAATGAACAGAGTCAAGAAAGGTAGGCAGGAGATCTCCCAAGACCCCCACAAGCACATGGCTTACGATAGGGAGGCGCTAAGGGTGCTTCAGACAAGGCTGAGCTGTTTGTTTTATGATTAATCTATGTAATCTAGTTTGTTGCTTTGGCTTTGTTGTGTCTGTGGCTGGGGGGCGGAATGTTATCCTCCCAGCTATATTAAAAGTGTGGGTTTTGTGTAGTCTTTGAGATCAGATGATGTCTCCCATATACCACCTGAAGCACAGGTAGCGAGGTAGGATTGGTGGTGCTTCAGCAAGGCTGTATGTATGTTTGTTTTAATCTAGTATTATCTAGTTGTCTTTGTGCTTGATATTGGCTTTGTGGCATCGGGGGGGAGTTATCCTCCCAGCTGGTGGAAATAACAAGGGTGGGTTTGTGTGAGTCGTTGAGATCAGAGATCTACACAAAACCACCTGACGCAATGGGCTAAAGAGCAACCCCACCGCCACCACCACTCAACTGGATTCAAAGGCATCCTGAAGAAAGCAAGCATCCTTCAACACGTGAAACAGGCATTTGGGACTCACATTGATAATACAGTTCAAGGAGAAGCCCATATGCCAAGAACAAAAAGGAGAAAACATGTAAAGGTTTCATGATCATCCCACACCCAAAACTTCCCCAACCTTGTTTTTTTTTCGAAGATTCCTACAGTGGGATCCCCCTGGGGAGAGCCCAGGACACAGATATCAGGAAGTCACAATAGTAAAATACTTAAGAAGTACAAGACTTATAAATGAAAAACAAATAATTAAGAAAAGAGAATAAGAATGAGAATCAAGAATGGACTAGAGAGAGAGAATGATAAACTCTGAAGGAAGTGGAAAAACTGAAAAGATCCATTTGAAAAAGATTAAGGAAACCAACCAGCAAAGCAAAGACTACAGGAAGGGATTGAGAAAGCACCAAAAGTGATAGTAGCAAATATAAGTGGAAATCAGAAAGAACGGACATGAAAAGAAATCAAACACTCAATCCAATCAAGAGAAAAGGAATGGACAAAAGCCTCAAAAGCAGAATGGAGGAAGCAGAACAAAGACTATCAGACCTGGACGATACACATAGAGCAAACTAAAAATCTCACGTAAAGATTATGAAAAATTTAAAAATACACAAACGTGGAAAACCAGGAACGTGGGACACTATGAAAGATCAAACCTTGCATCATAGCGAATAGAGGAAGGAGAAGAATCCCACGAGAATGGTATGGATCAGATCTTCAACAGAAAAACAGATGAAAATTTCCCAACTAAACAGACAAACCAATACAAATACAAAAGCACATAGAAACTCCAACAACAGACAAGATCAGAAACGAAACTCTCATGCCCACATCATGTTAAAATGCTAGACACCCAAAACAAAGACAAACTCCTTAAAGAAAAAGCCACAAGAGAACAAAAACAAGTGACCTTAAGGGGAAACCTATCAGAATTACAAACTGACTTCTCAGTGCAAATGAAAACAAGAAGAAAACCGATCAAAGCATTCCCAGTTTAAAGGACAATAGATGCTTAACCCAGGTTACTATTACCCAGCAAAAATATCAACAATCATAGTTGAAGGAGAAAGAAAAAAACTTCCATGACATAAACCAAGATTGAAAGAATACATGTCCAGAAAACCACCCCTTCAGAGAATACTTGAAGCAATTCAAAGGACAGAGAAAGGAGCAACCAATCCCAGGCACCTAGAACGAGAAATCAATAAAAGCATAACTGCAGAAGTAGAAAGCTAAACCAAAACCAGAAATGGATAATAGGCAAAAGGAAGCAAACCACAAACCTATCAGTCATAACCTTAAATATTAATGGACTTAAATTCCCCAATCAAAGACATAGACTGGGAGATTTGATTAGGAGGAAACAAAACCCATCGATATGCTGTCTACAAGAAACACATTTACCTTTAAGGCACCAACTTTAAATGAAAGGAGGAAAAAAATACTCCAAGCAACTGGTACCAAAAAGAAAGCAGATTTTGCTATTTTAATATCAGACAAAATAGACTTCCAAAGTAAAAGAAATCAGAAAGAGGACAAAGAAGAGAAAGGCCATTACATCTTTATCCAAAGGAACAATTGACCAAGAAAATTCACAATTATGCATATTATAGCCCTAAACTCTGGTGCACCAAAACTTTTTTTTCTTAATAACAAGGAAGAGTTAGTTTATCTGAGCTTACTGTTAACAGTTCAGGGGAATCAGAGTCCATTGTGTCGGGATGCATGGCGGCCCCCGGGGCTGGAGCAAGCGCCGCGGGTAACATCTCGAAATGAGCACAGGACGCAGAGAGAAGTGCACCAAACTTTATAAAAGACAATTCTCCAGGACCCACAAGTCACACACTAACCCCAGTACACTCAAGTAGAGACTTCAATACCTCACTGAGCCCTTTGCACATGTCAACAGGACAAAGAATAAACAGATGGACATCTGAACTGAACAATACCACCAAATGGACCTCATAGACCTTACCGACTTATTCCAACCTAACACCAGAGAATACACTTTACTCAGCAACCCAACAGAAACATTCTCCAAAAATCGACCACATTATGGGACACAGAAGAAACCTCCACAAATACACAAAGATTGACATAATTTCATGCATTCTATCAGACCACAGTGCAATAAACTCAACATCAAACCAGGACTAACCCCTCCTGCCTACACGAACACATGGAGACTTAAACAACACACTCTGAATAATGCATGGGTCAAGGAAGAGAAAAGAAATAAAAAAAAAAAAAAAAAAAAAAAAAAAAAAAAAAAATACAACACAACAAAACCTATGGGATACCTTAAAAAGCTAGTTCTAAGAGGGACGTTTATAGCCCTGGGTGCCTACATACGAAGAACAGAAAGAGCACAATTGAATGATCTAACCCTGCAGCTTAAAACGCACTAAGAGGCAAACAACAGATGAACTCTACATGCAACAGACAGGAAGAAATAACAAAACTCAGAGCAGAAATCAATGAAATAGAAAAAAGAAAAACAATACAAAAAAATCAATGATCCAAAGTTGGTTCTTTGAAAGAATAAAACCAAGATGGACAGACCTCTAGTCCAGTTAACCAAAAGGAAGAAGGAAAACTCCAAATCAAAAACAATCCACTGCAGCAAAGGGAAAAATATCACAACAGACAAGGAAAAGATCCAGGAAAATTCATACGGGAATACTTCAAAAACCTATACTCTACCAAGTTTGAAAAACCTAGAAGAAAATTGCTGAATATCTGAAATTCCCTGGGAATCACCAAAGACTCAACCAAGAAGAGATCGACAGCTCTTAAAACCAGACCATTAATTTATGAAGAAATTGAAATAAGAAACCTCCCAAATAAAAAAAAAAAACCCCACAACTAAAAAAAGCCCAGGCCCCGATAGATTTACAGCAAACTTCTATAAAACATTTCAAAAAAGACCAACCATTATTACTGAAAATTGTTTAGACGGATTACAAACAGAGGGAATTTTCTCAAATTCCTTCTATGACGCAGCAATCACTCTATTACCAAAACTAGCCAAAGATATAACCAAAAAGGGAGAACTATAGACCCATCTCCCCCATGAACACAGATCCCAAACAGGATTCTGGAAAATCGCATAAAGACTCACATTAAGCAGATATCCATCATGACCAAGTGGATTATACCAGAGATTGAGGGGTGGGTGGGGGGAATGGTTCAACATATGATAATCAATAAACATCATCAAGCTCATACATGGACTGAAAGGACAAAAACCACACCATCATTCATTGACACAGAAAAAGCCTTTTGACAAAATCAGCATTCCTTCTGCTTAAAGTCCTAGAGGGAAATTGGATTTGGAGGGATCATTCCTCAATGTAATCCAAAGTCATTATACAGGAAACCCACAACCAAAATCATCCTAAATGGGGAAAACGACCAGAAATATTCCCTTTAAAGGACAGGGGCTGCCCCCTGTCACCACTCCTCTTCACTATAGTGCTGGAAACACTTGATAGAGCAATAAGACAAGAAAAGGCAATAAAGGAGTTCTAATTGGAAAAGAGGAAGTCAAGCTATCCCTATTTGCTGCTATGATTGCTTACTTAAGGGATTGCTAAAAAAACTCCACCAGAAAACCTCCTAGAAATGATTAACCAGCTTCACCAACGTGGCAGGATACAAAAACTAACCTACAAAAAAAAAAAACCAGTGGCCTTTCTTCTACACCAACAAACAGCAACTGGGAGAAGGAATTCAAGAAGGACCTTACCACTCACAATAGCCTCAAAACAATAAAATACCTCTGAACAAACCTAACCAGACACCAAAGATGTCTACAACAAAAATCTTTAAACCTGAAAGAAAGAAATGGAAGAAAGACCTCAGAAGATGGAACGCTTCCCATGCTCATGGGATGGGAAAATTAAACAGAGTTAATTAAAAATGTCCATTCTACCAATAACTCTTGTATAGATTTAAACACAATCCTCAATTTAAATCCCTAGAGAGTTTCTTCACAGGGCTGTGAAAAAAGTCCTTAAATTCTTGGAAAAACCAAAAAGACCTGAATAGCCAAACACAACCTTGATGCAAAAAGATGCAACACAGTGGGGATATATACCGACTTCAAATCATACTACAGGGCTATAGTCATAAAAACAAGCTTGGTACTGGCCCAAGAAACAGAACCTGTTGCCCAATGGAACAAAACCAAGATCCAAACCTGAGCACATACAATTTCAGCATCTCCATATTTGACAAGGGGGCCAAGCAAGCCAATGGAGAAAAGACAGCATCTTCAGCAAGTGGTGTTGGCAAAAACTGGATCACCTTTAGAAGAATGAAATAAAACCCCTACCTCTTGCCCTGTACAAAGTAATCACAGATGGTCAAAGACCTCAACATGGACCCCCAAACTCTGAAGGCATATAGAAGAAAAAGTTGGCAGAGACTAGAAGACATAGGTGTAGGAAAAGGACTTCCTAGATCAGACAGCGCTGCACAAGAATTACGATCGACAATTGAACAAATGGGACCTCATTAAACTCAAAAGCTTCTGTACATCAAAAGAACAATCAAGGAAGTGAAGAGAAATCCCACCAGAGTGGGAGGAAACCTTCACCCACAGAAACATCTGACAAAGCATACAACTGATTCTCAAAAAAAAAAAACAAAGAAAGAAAAGAAAAACAAATGACCCACTCACATAGATGGAGCAAAGAGTTGAACAGAACTTCACAAGCAGTGAGGAATTAAGAGATGGTAGAGAAACATCTTAAGAAGTGTTCAACCTCACTAATATTAAGGAAATGCACAATCAAAACCACTTTAAGATATCATCTTACTCTCATATTAAGACTGGCTAGATCAAGAAAAACAAATGATACCAAGTGTGGAGAGGTTGTGGGGAAAGGGAACATCATTCCACTGTGGTGGGGATATGTAAACTTGTACAACCACTTAGGAAAGCAGTGTGGAGACCCGTAGGAAGATTGGAATGAAACTTACCACCTAACCAGCCATACTACTCCTAGGCCATGTACCCTCAAGACTCACCCCACTGCAGAGATACATGCATGACCATGTTTATTTTAGCTCTCCTTCACAATAGCAAGGAGCCTGGAAAACCAACCGAATGCCCCTAACTGCGAGTGGATAGAGAAAATGTGGTATCTACACAATGGAGTTCTATGCAGCAGTAAAGAAAGATGACATCATGAGCTTTGCAGGAAAATGGCTGGAGCTAGAGGACATCATGCTGAGTGAAGTAACACAGTCCCAGAAAAACAAATGACGAATGGTATCCCTCATCTGTGGATGCTAGTGCCAATTACCTAGTTGTAAGTATTTCTTGTGAACGGCCCCTTGAGCTTTTGTCCAAGCAGTTAGGAGTGATGCATATTGGAAACAACAACAACAGAAAGGACTGCATCAAAGAACTGACTGAAACAGTGAACTTCTGCTCAAAACAGTCAACTTCCTCATGGAGAATTTTTAGAAAGTCTGAGAAAGAAATCAAAGGCATGTTTGGCAGAATACATGAGTTCTGGTGCGGTGGGGGGATAGAGTGGGGGACATGGGTGTAGATTTGATAATCTTGCACAAAATATATATAAAAAAAAATTAAAAAAAATTAAAAAAAAGAAAGGTAGGCAGAGAAAGGCTGCCCAGGCTCTAGTGGATGAACTCAACGAGGGATATCTGGAATACAAACTCTATTCCATGAGCCTTAACATACATGATAGAATGCATGAAATCCAGTGAGGGGAGCAATAAGGGCGTGCAGATGGGGGGAGGGTCCTAAATATGGTTAAGATGTATTATATGAAATGCACAAAAATTTAATTAAAATATATTTTTTAAAAATAAAAAGGAAAAGTAGATAGAGAGTTAGTGAAGTTTAAATGCCACTATCATTGAGGTATCAATCCGTGAATAATGCTGGATAATGAAGGAGAGCAAAGAGAAAATCTGAAGACTCAGAAAGGATAATAAAACATATTTGCAGAAGCTACTAGGGATGCCTATTATAATTTGGTGAAGTGTCCCTACAATGCTCATGTGTTGAAAAATTGGGCCCAACAAAGCGACATTCAGGGGTTGGGCTGTGAGGAGGTGATTTGATTTTGCAGGCTCCGTCCTCACCTGAGGACCACTCTACTGATGGGTTCATAAATTGATGGGCTGTCGGAAGTCAATGGAAATTTAGGAATTGGACCCAGTTGAAGAGAAGGAGGTCCTTAGAGAAATTCCCTTAGGGAATGTATCTTTCTGCATGCGTCCTCTTCCTCACCCACACCTCCCTCTCTCTCATCCAACAGGAGGTGAGCCCTTCACTCTACACCTTCCCTCCCATGATGCTCTGCTTCACATGGACCAGGAGCGAAGGACACTGCTGATCATGGGCTGAAACTGGTGAGTCAGACAAACCATCCCTCCTTTAAGGTAATTGCTCCCAGGCATTTTGTTAAAGCAACAGGAAAAAAAAAAAAGTAAAGTCAGATTAGTTAATTTTTCTGATGTTTTTAGAGAAGTATTGATACATGTCTAGAAAAAATTTTTTTTTTTGGTCTTTTCAAGACAGGGTCTCTTTGTAGCCCCAGCTGTCCTAGAACTCACTCTGTAGAACAGGCTGGCCTTGAACTCACAAAGATCCACCTGTCTCTGCCTCCCGAGTACTAGGATTAAAGGCACAAGCCAGCATGCCCGACTATGTCTAGAAAATTTTAACAAAAATCATGACTTTGTTAAAGCTCCATGGGTTTTAGCCTCTGCGCCATATTCGTCCTCGTTGCACAGAAGCACTTCCCTCTCTGAGAAGCTCTCATTGATAAGATTTACACAGCTCTGCCAACTGGAAGCACCTTCCAGTCAGAGAGGAAGCCACGATGTGCGTGAGCTCCCCAGACGTTCCCTTTACCCAGCCACACCTGGATTCTGCTCCAAGCAAATGTCACCTTCCCACATTTCCGCCACTGCTCTTGAGTTTTGAGTGCTGGAGGGAAACTAGAACTCATTTCTGTTCTTATCTATGTAAAATTTTGCATGTAGGAAAATGGAAAGTGAAAGTCACTGAGAAAGACCCCAGATTCTCTGAAATCATAGGAGTTTTGGTTTTTGGAAAATGCTGATCTAAATCCTTATTAAATGACTTGTTTGGTCTTCTTTCCTATATCCTTGCATTTCAGTAACTTTCACAAATATTTGCCATTCTAGAAAGGAACGTTAACAAGAAATATAAGAGAGCAATCCAGCAATCGAAATTACTTCCCTTCCAATGAATGATTTTTTTTTTTTTTTTGGTCTTTTTGAGACAGGGTCTCCCTGTAGCCCCAGCTGTCCTGGAACTCACTATGTAGGACAGACTGGCCTTGAACTCACAAAGATCTGCCTGCTTCTGCCTCTGGAGTGCTGGGATTAAAGGTGTGTACAACCACGCCCAACTATAAATGATTATTTTTAAGGAGACAAATCACATTAAAAAATGAAAGGAAATATCCAAAAGGGCTGATTTGTTTAAATATAAAAGCAGAAGTTTTGAATCAGTAAATACATTTTAAATATAAGTTCTACAAAAACAGATTTAGTGATCAAAATCAATCAGCAATTAAACATGAATCTGGTATTTTATTGAAACCTTAACAGCACAGCGCGGAGCTGTGATCCTGGAAAAACAGATAATGTTATGCCTAGTGTGCAGCAAAGAAAACGCATGTGAAGTGAACAAACAGCACGCAGGCTGATAACTACCGTCAAGGCAGGTGTTACAAAAGGGTATTTTGGCTGTGGTACAAACACAGAAAGATGTTTTCTTGCACTTTCCTATTCCCTAGAAAAGTTTAAAATTCTTGATGTTGAATGTAGACTCCAAAAATAAAACCCTAACCAAGCACCATCACCACCTGATGTCGCCTGCATTCATCACTGCTAAGTAAAACCAGTAGCCTGTGTAGTTCAGGATCCCGGAAGTGGGACCACCAACAGTGTGTGCCAGTGTCCTACTGAGAGCCCTGGAGGCCGACTGGTGCCCCTCAGGCGCTCCCGGCTCGCTTCCCTTCTTCCTCACTCTGTCACTACCCACGCAGAAGCCCCTCCAGTGGCCTTCCCATAGTTCTTTTGTGGCATCTGTTACTGCCCTCCCCGCCTTAAACGCTGAAGACATTCTGCTCCTGCTTTCACAGACTTCACTTCCTGTGTTTTCTGCCAGCACTGATGTGTGTTTTATGACCTTCTCTGCATCTCCAGCACCATCTCTCTTCTGCCCTCCAGAAAAGAACACTCAACTTCTCAAAGAGCACCTTCCTCCTCAAGCCTATGACCAAAATATTTTTGTGTGTGAAATTCTATATAAATTTTATTATCTTTTGTATGTGTATAAATATACTGTCTGCATGTAGGTCTGTGCACCGGTGTCGTGCGATGCCTCGGAGGTCAGAAGAGGGCGTTGGATTCCCCTGGAGTCAAACCGCCATGTGAGTGCTGGGGATCGAACCCGTGTCCTCTGCAAGAGTAGTCAGCGCTCTTAACCTCTAGGCCATCTCTCCAGCCCCGCAAAATATTTAAAATCCTTTTTTTACCCTCAGTTTCCAACTCATTTAATTCTAATCGCAATAGAAGGTCATCACTCGGTCTCTCCTTTCTCCAAACTCTGCCTCCACTTCAGACACAAACTTTTATCACCCCACAGTCTGGGGGTGTTTCCAGAATTCAAAAACAAAGCTTTATTCCTTAAAGGAATCCTGGGTTCCCTGCTGCCACAGGATAATTCTAAACATCATGGTAATATTTTTTTTTTTAAAGTATCTTGGTGGTGCATGCGTTTAATCCTAGCACTTGGGAGGCAGAGGCAGGCAGATCTCTGTGAGTTCAAGGCCAGCCTGGTCTACAGAGTGAGTTCCAGGACAGCTGGGGCTACCGAGAGACCCAGTCACAAAAAGACCCAAAAAGAAAAAAAGTATCTTGGTCTGATAAGATGACTCAGTGGGTAAAGGGACTTGTCTTAAAAGTCTACGACATGAGTTCCATCCTCAAAACATATATAAAAGTAGAAGGTGAGAGCTAGCTCACAAAGTTGTCCTCTGACCTCCACATATGGCCAGGGCACATGTGTACACACACACACACACACACACACATAAAATTAAAATAAGTGGCTTTATTCCCTAGAATGTCTCAGAACCACCTGTCACATTATCCAGATTTGTTAC